>ML350969.1:0-85219 GCA_005239505.1 Nicotiana paniculata
TGAGACATGAGTGAAGTGGGGAAGTGGGGAAGTTGGGTATTATTATTTTATTATTATTTTTTTATTTTTATATTATATATAACTATATTTAATTCTTCTTTTTTTTTGTTTTTTTTATTATTTATTTAATTTTTTCTTAAACCTTTTTTTTTATTATTGAATAAAAGAAGATAAAATACACATGTATACACACACACACACACACACATATATATATATATATATATATATATATATATATATATATNCTATTAAGAGTAAGATAAAAATTTAAAATATTAAGATTAGACCTAAAATTAATATTTACAGCAAAATAGTATAGAATTTGGGTGTGGTCAAAAATTAGTTGTTCACATTTCCCGCATCTTGTCTTCCATGGGAGCTACACCCACCTTCACCCGAATATCTTCATTCCTAATCTTATCCAGCCTAGTGTGACCGCACATCCATCTCAGCATCCTCATCGCGACAACTTTCATCTTCTGGATATGAGAATTTTTGACTGGCCAACACTCTGCACCATACAGCATGGCCAGCCTAACCACCACTCTATAGAACTTTCCTTTAAGTTCCGGAGGTACCTTCCTGTCACATAGAATGTCAGACGCTAGCCTCCATTTCATCCACCTCACTCTTATACGGTGCGTGAAATCCTCGTCAATATCCCCATCCCCCTATATAATTGACCCCAGGTACTTGAAGCTCCATTTCTTGGGGATGACTTGAGAGGCAAGCCTTACCTCCATGTCCGCTTCCCCCGGCACACCACTGAACTTGAACTCCACGTATTCAGTCTTAGTCCTACTCATCTTAAAACCTTTAGACTCCAGTGTCCGTATCCAAACCTCCAACCTCTTGTTAACATCGCCTCGCGTCTCATCAATCAAAACTATATCATCATCGAATAACATACACCATGGCACCTCCCCTTGAATATGGTGTGTCAGTGCATCCGCCGTCAAAAGAAAATAAGAACGGGCTGAGCGTAGATCCTTGATGTAGCCCCATAGCAACCGGGAAATGCTCCGAGTCGCCCCCACTATCCTAACCCGAGTCTTAGCTCCATCTTACATGTCCTTAATCACCCTAATATTAGCCACTGAAACACCTTTCACCTCCGGACATCTCCAAAGAACTTCCCTAGGTACCTTGTCATAAGCTTTTTCTAGGTCAATAAACATCATGTGCAAATCCATCCTCTTATCCCTGTATAGTTTCACCAACCTCCGAATAAGATGTATCGCTTCCGTAGTGGAACGACCAGGCATGAACCCAAACTGGTTATCAGATATCGACACCAGCCTCCTCACCCTCGCTTCCACTACCATCTCCACACTTTCATGCTATGACTCAGTAGCTTGATGCCCCTATAGTTGTTATAGTTTTGGATGTCGCCTTTGTTCTTGTATAGTGGTATCATCGTGCTCCACCTCCATTCCTCTGGCATTTCCTTCGTCCTGGAAATAACATTAAACAGTCTAGTCACCCACTCCAATCCTGCTCTATCTACATACCTCCAAAATTCTACTGAAATTTCGTCTAATCCTGTCGCTTTGCCCCTACTCATCTTACGCCTAGCTCCTACAACCTCCTCGACCGTTTACATGAAGGAGCCATGACAATGACGACTGTTTAATTTTGTTGATGACACCTTCATGTTCAGAAATTCACCTCTTTGGCAAATGATTGGCCGGTCAAATTGAAAACACATGCTTTCTTAAATGGACCAGAGCAACATGAATAAAAAACAAATATAGCATTTGAATTTTAGGGGTCCAAATAGAAAATTCTATTACAGCTTATTGTTTATTAGATTTAATTTTACTATTTATAAAAATTTTGATTCATAAAAAGAATCTAAATTAAAATTACTGATTTCATATGAATCCACGACATTAACACTATAGTCTCCTCGAATATATGTAGTCAAATTTTCCTATGTGCAAATTTCTAATGCACTAAATAATGATAAATTTAATATCCCAGTTGCGTATATACATCAAACTTCCACTTGAAACATCAATTTTTAATATTATTATAGTTACACAATTGATTGGTCCAACTGCTTAGCACATAGTTTTTTGCGTGTGGGCAACCAATTTGGTTTCTATCTTGCTGTTCACTGGCCCTACCAACCAATAACATCTCAGATTTAATATCTACGATAAGATTATTAGGATTTCATTTGTATTATCCTTTTAATTAATATTTTGCTGTTGATGTTTTTTTTTTTTTTTCTGTCTGGATAATTTACATTATATTTATTGCACGGTAATATCGTTTTACGTAGGATTTAAATTATTATATACACTGATGTAATAGTAGGTGATTAATATATTTTTACCTGATATAATAAGTCATTTACCATGTTTTCGAGATTTTTAGTTCATATTTAATATTAAAGGTTACATGTTTATTTTTTTTAACTTTCAGTGTATATTTTTAATTTTAAGGAATTAGGCTATCAAGTTTCAGCCATTATCGTGTTGAAAAATAGTTGCTTCTATATATCTGAGTGACTCATTTTCTTTTATGGTATTTTCAAAGTTAGGGCATTAGTTAGCTATTCTTATTGATAAATATGAAATGTTAAGATTTATTGACAGCTTTTCTTCAGTTTATGCGCTTTGTAAATGGTTAATTGAAAAAATATTTAAGTTTATACACTAAACTCTGTAAAAAAAATATTAGTACATCATAAATAATATAATCGTAATTTTTTTTTTTTGACACCATTTAATATATAAACAAAAAAAGCTCATTAGACTTCCTACGCATTTTTCTAGTGTGTATATAGTATTAATTGGTTTGATGGTATTTCTCAATTGATCTTTTACAAAAACTATCTGTCATCTTTCTCACATTAAACTTTTTTCTTTATTTGGTATCTGGTATTCGTATTCGTACTGAGGTTCAATCTGAATTCGTATTGAAAATTTTTACAGTGGGCGTGAAACAGCAAAACACTTCCTAACAAAAGCGAAGTTATGTGCATGATTCGAATCTAAAACTTCTAATTAAGGATAAAAGAATATGTTTACCCTAAAAACTGAGTAACAATATAAATTTATAATGAGATTTTAAAGATATGTGATCTAGTTCAATACCAATTAATAAGCAAGTAATATAATATGTAAATGAAAGGAGTAAATGAACCAAACCAGTATTACTTAAACAGTGGTGACCTCGAGGTGAATCAAGAACAATAAAGCAATAATAAAGTTTAAAGGACAATTCTGATGAACAATGAGTGAAAAATAGAGAGTATATTCTTTGCCAATGATTAGATAGTCTTTACAAATGATTGAGTTCCCTTTATATAGGAGGAAACCCTGAATAAGGTACATTTCTATTTACGGTAAAGAATATTGTTAAGATATTTGTGTAACCACCTAATACGAATTCGTACTAATTCGTACAAATCTATTCCTGAATTTACGCCATGATTTTGGGGACGTGGCGAGAATCTTGTCCTTCCTTAACAGACTTACAATGGTACTATTTTGACAGTGATCATACTCTGCTCCGATGATCTTCGGCACCTTCGAGCCCAAACTTGGCCTATATTGAACCTCAATCCTCGATGTGACCTCTCGAACCTACAAAATCGTGGCATATAATTTTGACCTCAACCCTCGAAGTAATCTCTCGAGCCAATAAAATCGAGGCATATAATTTTGACCTCAAACCTCGAAGTGACCTCTGTCTACAAATGGGGGCAAGATTTTGACCGTGGATACGGCGCTCGTTGGTTTTTCATTCAGTTTACATAAAAGTTGAATGCACATCATAGTTTTGGTCGCATATACTAGACAATGTAGACATAGTTTCGACATCTTTTTGTCGATGATGCCATCACTTCAACCATAATTCTTACAGGCAATTAATTAGAAGTTGGTATACCCCCTCCCCCCCCCCCCCCCCCCCCNACCCACAAACTTTGTCTTATCAAAGAATATTACATGACTTAGAAAATTTAATCACGTCGTTAATTAATTAGAGTAAATTGTATAATGTGGTATCAGTTTCATATCATAAAGAAAATTAAAGACGAAGAAGAAGAAGAAGAAAGCATGAATTAAGTTAGCCGAGAAAAAGGAAACGAGAAACCATATCAAAGTAACGCACATTTAATAGTATTGAAGAATCAAAAGGAAAAACTTTGAAAAATGTACATAGACACTGTTTGAGATAATATTGTACAAAGTATAAACTAACACAGGAAAAGAGAGAAGGGAGAAAACAATAACAAAGAATATAACAAATCATGTTTTTGTCTTCTTTCTTATACAGTAAGAACCATAAAACATAGAAAAATGAAAATACATAAAAAAAAAATCAACTCTTACACAGAGAGACAAACAAATTGAAATATTCATCAAGCTTTTGGTGGTTCTGCTGCTGCTGCTGCTGCTGCTGCTGGTGCTTCTTCCACCTTGGCAGGTGCCACGTCAGCTGCAGGTGCTACCTCAGTTGGTGCCACCTCAGCTGCAGGTGTTGGTGCAGGTGCTGGCTCCTCCTCTTTCTTTGCTTCGGCTTCAACAACTATCTCTTTCTCCGTCACCTCAACAGGAGCAGCTGCAGTTGCCTCTGCTTCAGAGGCTGCGGCTACTGGAGCCGCCGCCTCTTCTTCTTTCTTGTCTTCAGTGACTATGAAAGTGGAGACTTTCTCGAACACAAAAAGAACCGGACCAGATACATAGGATGGCCCAAAGTTTGAACTTGCTTCACTTACTGCTTTTGATCCCGGAAATTCTTCATGCAAATACAACAATAAATCAACATTTCATACCATGAAAATTATAAAGTATTTAACTTTTATATATCGACAGTGAAAGAACATTTACAGTACAACCGGTCATATTTTCTTATTATAGCATGAAATTTGTCTTAATTTAATCAAAATTACAATATTTACTTTTATGAAGGTTACATATAAATATCTTTTGAGTTGATTGTTAATATAAAGAATATTTACATCCTAAAACAACAGTAAAAAAATTTCATAATAAATGGAAGTAGTTATCAGAAAAATAAGGCACACACCTGCTACAACAAATTTAGTTACACAAATTGTGTGCAAAAGTCTTTATGCTGCTAATATCTATATAGTACAAGCTAAATCCCTAATGGAATAAATAGTACTTCCTCAATTTTATTTTACGTGATGGGGTTAGAGTGCAAGGGTCAAACTACTTTACTAGCTATTTTCATGTAAATTTAGGCATAGGTTCTTTAAATATATTTAAAAATAAAATTTACTTATTTGAAAAAAAGAAAAAAAAGTATAAGAAGTACTATTATAAGTAATAATAATAATTAATAAAAGAAACTCATTAACTTCGAATGGTAACATAGTAGTGTCATGTAAAACGAAATAGATGAACATATAATTGCTGACATATATTGTAAATACTAAGTAAAAGAAGTGAAAGCCTACCAATCTTGACAAGCTCATCAAGGAATTTCTGGACTTCAGTCGAGTGTTTCTTCAGTCCTGAAACTTTTGGTTCCTTCACCAAAGTCTGTGTTTTTTTTGTTTTTTTTTCAATAAAGAGATAAGAGCATTAAGTTCTATGTTTGTTTGCAATAATATACAGGAATAAAGTATATATTATTATTATTATTATTATTATTATATATTTTTCCCTCTTAAAATTTAAATAAAGTATATATGTAAATAAAAACCTTGATCTCAACTGCAGCAGCTTCATAAATTTCAACAACTTTGGGTTGGAGCTCAGTCTTCTTGTCTTCGAACTCTTTGCCGTATTGCTCCTGAAATTTATTAGACAATAACTCATATTAATTTGTTTATAAGAGCTAGGTAAATAAGCAAAAAATTACGTACCCTGCCTTTGTCTTTATATTTTTCTTCTTTTTTTGCCTTTTTTTTGGGCTTAATTTAAATAAAAAAAAGAGTTCAGCTTCTATAGACAAATGGTATAAAGAATTTTTACACAGTCAAGTTACCAAAAAGTAATTATAGACAGTAAATAATACTAAGACAAGTTATTTGTTACCGCAGATTACAAAATACGCAATAAAATGTAAATTTATTTTTACCTTAGCCTCGTCAAAGGTCTTGCATGCCCCAGCAGCAGCAGCCTTCTTTGGTCCATTTTTATCAAAAATCTGCTTGAATTTTGGAACAACCTTGGCTTGCCAGTAACCCATCTTTATTTCTTTGTATATATATATATATATGTATATCTGTAGCCAAAAAAAAATTTGTTATTACTTAAAATTCTTGCTATATACATGCATATATATTTGCTAATCCTAATTAAAAATAAAAAAATGAAAAAGGAAGAAAGGAATTAGGCATATTTGCTATTGTGAACACCTTGCATAAGATTATGAAATTAATAAACTTAAAAATTAAAAAAAAAAAAAAGAATAGAAAAGATGAAACACCAAGAGATTTTAATACTAAAAATAAAGAGAAAACAAGAAAGAATAAAGTGTCGTTAGTTTCACTTACATGAATGAAGAAAGCAAACTGAAATCTCTCTTCTTTGTTTGCAAATTGTGGCTTTAGCTTTTGGCTCTCTAATAATAAAACAGATAACTGTTGTGCTAGTGTTTATATATATGTGGACAATTTAGCAGAACTCTTATTTTTGTAGCCAACTGTGCTTCCAAATATAAGACCTGGCACAAAGACTTATTTCCAACCAAATACTCCTTGTTTTTCCAATTATTTACACATGTACCCTATATATATATATATATATTCTTTAAGTTTTATACATACTAATTTTCACTTACAGTTTAAAATAATATTGGTGGTAATAGTTTCTTATTTATACCAAAAAAAAAAGAAGAAGAAGATGTATCACTCTATTTTCCTCTTAGAAAATTAAAGAGGCCTCACGAACTTAAACATTATGATGGGTCATAGCGGTAAATAAAGTGAGTGAAATGAGAAATTAAGGTTCACATCCTAGTATAGACAAATAATATTTTAATTAATTTTTTTATCTGCCTAAGCGTTAATTGATATAGTTATTCAGTATTTATATTAATTGAACGTAACGTATATAAGTAAAGGATTGAAGTACGAGTTGAGCTAGACACTACAATTTTTAAAAAAAGAAAAAAGAAGGTGTCTACGAACTTATTCAAGGCTATAATCGTCCTTTCGCGACTTGAGAAATGTTGGGGTTTAGGTATAATTGACTAAACTAAGCAAATGATATAATTTGGTGGACAGGAGCAGAATGTGAAGGGCAAAATGGGAAAAGAGATTGACAGCTAGCAAATGGCTCAATCAGAGGTGGAGTGGGACCCAAGCCAGCTTGACAACTTGCTCACGTGGCTTCGCTGGATCTAAAAAGACCACGCCGTCAAACAAATTTCGCCGTTTAAAACCGCCCTCCTTATTTAATATAAATTACATAAATTGCCATCCGATGTAAGAGATTACAAACTTGCACGTTTTATCCTCTATGTTTTATTGTTTGCACGAATGAGGAAACTTATGTCTTGTTTATAGGCCAAGCACCTTTTATATATATATATATATATATTCTTTTTAAAAAAAAAAAAATTTAAGTGCTTATTAGGTTAAAATTCAACGCATAATTTTTCCTTTATATTTATTCCTTTTTTAATTGCATACTTAAACTTTGTGGAGTCCTATGACCCTCTATAAATTGTTGAAAATAATATAAATATCTCTTTTTGTGACCAACACTAATTCCAAAACAATTAGTGTAACACACGTACCAATCCTTTGTATCAATCATGCAATTAAATCTGTTAAATTGAAAAGGAAAAATTATTATTTTAAGCTAGACTAATTTTTATTCCTTGTTTAAAAAGAGTGGATTGAAAATCTAACTAAAACAAAATGGAACAAACAGGTCGAATCAATCAGTAGTTGATGGAGTAGTACTTTTACCTACTTATAAATATAAAACTAAATATTGAGATGTGTTTACGAAGTCAAATATATGGGTTCAGAATTATAATCTTCTTAAGTTATTAAATTTTAAATTACTGAGTTGATCCTACACACTAACTCTGCCTTGTATATCTGTGGGCTGAGGGTTGGTTGGAAGTTTATTCCAAATAAAAGGGATCAATGATGAATGTATATTTGATAAATGATTTGATAGTAGGGCCATAAGGGTGACGATAATAAGTTGTCAAGCACATGGTGTTGATAATAAATTAAAGAGATGATTAAGGAATTAAGACATAATAAGGGTTGGAGAAAAGGAATATAGATTTGTTAATATATTTGGGTGTTGATTGCTTAGGATAATTTATGGACTAATGACAAGGAACGACACCTAACGCCCTCTAAGTAGTTTTTTATTTTGCTTTATAAAAAAGGGGTTTTAGGTAATATACACGGATACAGTAACAAAAATATTATATTATTAATGTAATTTAAACGTTTTTAAGTTACTTATCATCTATCGTGATTACTAAGCGTTAAATACTCATAAGTCATAAGTATACTAACTTCTTAGGGATTTTTACCTTCCTATATATTATTTGAAATTTTATTACCCTTCCTGTTCAAATTTCAATTTAATTACATAGGTATATACAATTTACCAATTATATACATTTATGAATTTAATGAGAACCAATTAACTCATATAATCTCTCTAACGTACAAATCCCCCCCCCCCCCCCCCCCCCCNCTCCCACGTTTTTCTCTCCATACCCCCAGGATTCTGTACTCTCTCCCTCCATTAACGCTCCCTTTCATTTTTCTTCAAAAATCTTTTATAATGTCCCTCAATCTTTCTCAATTCTCTCTCTAAATCCTGCGAAAATAGTAGCAGCTTACATTTTTCCTTCCCTTACAATGAAGAAGAAAGTAGTTCCGATGAATAGCCCTAAAAAGCTAATATTGGTGATATTCCTACTTTTGATTTGGGTGTTTTCTCACAGGATTCACCTAAAAAAGTAGTAAAATCGGCACATGCAAACTAGAGAGAAAGTCCAAGCTTTACCCTCATGAAACTAGGGCAGAAGCTCGAACAAAACTCAAGCATGACAGGATGCTGGTGAAGCTTCGACATCTGCTAAATCGGTAAAGCGGAAGGCAAAGAAATTGCTCGTGATGATGATTTCGTCAAAGAAGAAGTTATCCCGAAACCTGCAAAAAAAATCAAAGTTTCTCCTACTGTCAAATCTTCAAAAAAGAAGAAGGTTAAAAAATCACCTAAAACTATGCCCCATTAGTCATTGGAGAAGGTAAAATTTTAGTAGTTACAATTTTGTTTTTTCTTTTCTTTAAAGTTACAAAACCTGCTCTCAATCTCATGACTATACATATTTTTTGTTTTTTTTTGTATTTGTAGAAATTTTGTCTACATTGTGTATATTTTTTGTTGGTTATTAACTTTTCTACATTTCCCTCGAAATTGTAGATTACTTGTATATTATTTGAAAATATTTTGTTAGGGAATGTACGACATGATTTAGTTGGTTTTATTGGTTACTATTTGTTCTATTTTGTAGATGTTAGTTTCATTTTCTGTAAAAAAAAATTGTATATATTATGTCTAGTTGTAACTTTCTAATTTCTTGCTCTAAACATAATTTGTAGCTTTAATGTAATCGGTTGTTATATATGTTTACTAATTTTTTAACTTACTTGTATGTAATGTATTAATGTCTTTCTGACTGTAGCTAAATTTCGGTAGAATTGTATTTATTTTATTTTGTTGTCTTCAAACAAGTTTTATTAACTTACTATTTTTTTTTTGTGCAGAATCGAACATTTATAGTTTATTATTCGAAATCATGTTGTTATGGGGTGTACTACTTGATTTAGTTGGATTCATTGGTTATTAGTTGCTTTATTTGTAGATGTTAGCTTCATTTTCTGTAAATAAATTGTATATGTTATGTCTTGTTGTTACTTTCTAATTTCTTGCTCTATACATAATTTGTAGCTTCAATGTAGTCAATTTTTATATATGTTTACTAATTTTGTAACTTACTTATATGCAAGGTATTTATGTCCTTTCTGATTGTAGCTAAATTGTATTAGAATTATATTTTTTTTGGTCTTCAAACAAGTTTTATTAACTTACTGTTTCATTCGGTGCAGAATCAAATATTTTTTGCACCACATGATGTTGATTATAGCATTACTAGGTTCCAGACATTATCCGGCCTTGCTGTTCCTGGACAAATCAATGTGTTATTGTCTGAAAATGGGTTAAAGTTATTTAAGAATACATGCTTTGGGCATTTTCTTTCCCGGCCCAAAATATGTATCCAAAATCAGGCAATTCACCTTCTCATGAAGTATTAAGTGAATGCATCCGAATTTGATTTTTTTTACAGCAGAGATAAAGGGTGAGAGACTGAACTTTGGGTTGAGGGAGTTTGTCCTTATCACTGGCCTTAGATGTTTTACAGAAGTAACGGACTTTGGTTACCAACTAAGTATGACAGTAAAATAATGAGGAGTTATTTTCCGAACAAAGAAAAAGTTGAGAAGTCATACTTGAAATAAATTATAACTAGCCTTAGTTGGGTGAATGATGAGGATACAATCAAGCTGTGTATTCTCTATCTGATAGAATTCTTCCTCTGTCCTTCAGAGAAAGATAATTGTTTGGTAGACCATTTTAGGTTCTACTTTCGCATGGGGTATCAAAGCTTATACACAATTGCTTCAGTTTGTTAGGCACAAGGGCAACCCTTCTATGCATTTTTATCTCATTCGAGGTTTTGCACTCGCTATGCAAATATGGTTGTATGAGTGTTGCTCTACAGTCAACACTGACATAGCTACAAGGGTTGGTAATTCGATCCCTTGTATACTTTACTGGAAAGCTAGTAAGGACAAGATATGGATATCTGTATCGGAAGATAGAATGATCAAACATCATGGATCAAGGTAAATATTTTTCGCTTCTGGACAGACAGTTTAATACAAATTATCTACATATTTTATACATATTATGACTAGGTCCCTCACATTTGTTTTTCACTTAGTTCACCAACATGCTTGAAGCCCCAGAAGAGCATTCAAAAATGAATTTGCCAAACAAAACTGAATACAACCTTGAAGAGGCTGAAACAAAGGCCTAGCATTCGACAAATGCTCCATCTCCATCTCCATCTGGATATAAGCAGTCAATGGGAATAAATGACAACAAAGATATTGTGAAACAATTAAAAGAATTAAGAAAAGATGTTGATAAGGTAACTTATTAAGATAATCCTAGATGGTTTCTTTAATTTATGTTATGCAAATTATTTCTTTAACTCTTTCTGCTTTAATACCTAGGTCGGTTCAGACCTTGGAACCATCAAGAAAGAGGTATACCTAATTCTTGATTTTTAGTCTTCTTTATACTACTCAATGATTCCATCAAGTCTGTGTTACATGCAATTGATGCTAAAGTTTCATTCGAAATATATTCATTTTGAAAAATAATTTTTACCATGTTTATGTTTATAATAGTATTCATAAGGTACATAGTCTAACTGTTTACCCTTAAAATCGGATAACAATTAAATTTATAAGTGATTTTAAGGATATGTGATTTCACTTGGCATAAACGGAGAAATATATAAATCGATATTAGAAATTAACTGTAACTAAAAATAAAGCAAACCAATGTGGTGCGCAACTTTAGCCCTCGAGCTAGGTCGCCCTCGAACCAAATGAGTATGCTATTGAAAATATGAATTGAGCAACAGGTATGATTTAGAAAATTTTATCTACATATTGCACAATACATATTACATCATAGCTGCAGGTTAACATTTAAATAAATTAACTACAATTAAAGTATAATTTATCTACATTGTAGTTTCTATTTAATACAAATGATCTACAATTTTATTAAGTTGTACATATTTATTGTAACAGAGAAGGAAACAGTGCTTGCGGACTTTTCAAAACAAAATAACTACAATGTAATTTATGTTTATTACAAACGATCTACAATTTTATTAAGTTGTACACATTTTTTGTAACAGAGAAGGAAACAATGCATGTGGACTTTCAAAAACAGGATGCAAAACTTGGTATACAACGAAAGCATTTAAATGAGGAGAAGGAGACTATGCCCTTGCAATTTCCATTCAACAAGCAAACGCTATACAACAGGGAGATGATTGAAATGAATATTTCACTGGTATTATATATTACAATATAATTGTAGGAAAAAAATAACAGCTTTCATATAAGTTTTATTTTCCCAAAAGAACTAATGCAACCAACATGCAATGTTGTTCTTTTATACAATGTTGTACGTGAACCAGCTGCCTACATCAATGTAGGTGATTCAGACAATGACTTCAAGATTGTTAAGTTCGGAGAGGTAAATGAAGATGAAACAACCCCTGTGCATCAAGGAAGAACAAGGGTTCCTGGAAAGTATGCCAGATCCCCCTTTCTCCCTTATTTCAGTTCTGGGGGAAGCACTTCTTTGGACCTCCTACAATTTTCAACATCAAACATCCATTTACTGGGGTTATTGGAGACGATGTTGATCCCGACTTGTTGAAAGAATTCAATAAGTGGTTATATTTAGGTACCGACATGGTTTCAAAGAGGTTAGATTATACAAATTTTTCATATTATAGAGTACATACAAGTTATGGTTTTCAACCTGAAACTGCATAATAATTTCTTGCTATGTCTCTATATAGGAGGAAGGTGCCTTATACTTTAAAATATAACCAGCTCAACCCGTGATTTGATCTTGGAGTGGAGAAAGTTGATAAAAAGGACTGATTTTATACTTTGACACATCCCGGGCAAGTACTCAACAACATGGTACACACATAACCTGGCAGAATTTAATGATTAGATGTAGTATTATGTTATTTTAGAAATATGTAGATTTGTTGTTTGAAAATTGTATGAAGCATTGAGAAATAATGAAATCTGCAGCACATTAATGTTATTTTATACTATGGGAAGAGAGAAAAGTATGGTCCTGCAAACAAAACACGGTTTACAACCACTGACTGTATGTTCAAGACTAGAATTAAACAAATTTATGAGAGATACATTAATGCTCCTGCCAATAAGAAGCTTGATGTTGTCAAACCCCAGGACGTCATAGCAGAATACATATTGGGGTACCGATTACTTGCAAATGTTGCATGGAACAAAGTTAATTTTTTGATTATGCCAATAAACATTGTGGAGAAATTTCATTGGTTGTTTGTTGTGTTTGACATCACTGATAGGGTTCTATATGTTTATGATTCTATGGTCTCTTCACAAAATCACAAACTTGTTGAGTTGTCGACAAATTTGCTATTATGATCCCCCTCTCCTTGTCATGCACCAGTTTCAATGGCAAGCGTCCAGACATCATTTACAAGAAAAAAAAGGCACATGTTGAAAAAGGCCCTACCGACCCTCTTGACATTCAATGGTTGGTCGTTGAGATACCCCAACAAAACAATGATCACTATATGTTCTGCTTTTCTTCTATCTATTTAACTAATTGTATTTTACATTAAATGCTAAAAAATTTCCCCTATTATTTTTTACAGTGACTGTGGTATATACGTGGCGGCATTTGCAGAATATGTAAGCATTGGAGAGCTATCAATTTCAAAGAAAGACCTTTATGATATTGATCAACACAGTCGATGCTATGGAACGCTCCTTTGCGATTATGCTAGGAAAAAGCAAGAGCTTGGTGCAATTAGTGAAAGTGAGGTGACTGGAAGATTAGCAAGAAGAAAAGGTGCACCAGCTGTGAATGAGAGAACACAAATCCGAAAAAGAAGAATTAGTTACCCTTTTCAGTAAAAAAATTGTAGTTAAAGTGTTTAGATGTAGCTGAATTGTAGTAAAGTTGTAGATACATTATTTATTAAGAAGGAGTCAGCTGCAATTTATTTGTAGTAGATTTGTGCTACAATTGTTTTACCTTTTATGTTTTTATTTTTTCTAGAATTCTACTAAATAGAATAGAAAACATCGGTGAATTTTTCTTTCGTTGAAAGTTGTTAGTACTTGATCTCGATATTAGTATTATATAATTTATTTACAACATAACTGCAATTATTTTTACAATTACTATACAAAAATACATAATCTATTCAATTTAGTAGTGTTGTTAGGAAAGGCTGAAAGTAATAAATAAACCCAGTATTTGAACAAAATAACTACAAACCAATTGCATTAAGAGTTAAATCTGTTTAGCAAACATTTATTATATGAGACAATGCTTATTCAAATTAGCAACATATTTACACCACAACTATAATCCAGAACAGAACAAATACAACTTTATATGTCTTAAAGGACAAAAAAAAATAAAACTTTAAGTTGTATCAATTATTATTTCCTTTTGGGAGCATTCCTACAAGATCTTTTGTTATGCCCTTTTACTCCGCAGTTGTCATATGAAACCTTGTACTTTTTTGCATTTACTTCATCATATGATTTGTATCTTTATTTTTGAGGTTTCTTTGGCTGCCTTTTCCCTGTAGATGGCTTTATAACTTTTTCAGCTATATGTTGTGGCATATTCCATTTGATTTTGTTAGGTAGCGGGTCTACTGGTATTTCATAAGTCTGCAGAAGGCTCTCCCTTGTGTAATAAGGAGAACAATAGTTCTCATAAGACTCGTTCCTGTGCCTCAAAGCCACCAAAGCATGTGTATAAGGAAGTTGATCAAGCTGAAATTGTCCACAATTACATCTCTTGTTTTGAAGGCAAACAATGAAACGCTTTACACTATCTATCACAGTATAAATGTAATCTATTGAAGCCCTCACCTACAATTTCATTACAAATACACAACAAGTTGTCAATAACAGATACAACATAAAATAACTACAATTATACAAAAACTTTTCTACAATTAACATTATATATTTAGTTTGATGGAGTCAATGATCTGATGTTATTGGCTATAACTTACTCTCATCTTCTGCGATAATGTCCTGTTGTCCTCCAACTCTTTGTTGTATTTTTTCCCAAGGTACGTGAATGCACCATTTGCATTCAGTAACTTTTCATAAGTCCAATGTTCAAGAAGAATCCTTATGTACTCTAATAGTTCTACTACAGGCAGCTCTCTTGCATCTTTGGTTACCGCATTCAATTACTCTGCAATGTTTTATGTCATCGTCCACGTTCTGTTCACTGTAGCATGTGCCCGAAACTACTTTTGATAGCCAATATCGTATAGGTATGCTTTAACATGTGTGTTGATATCTTCAATCTTTGACATTCTTTCATTAAATTCATCAAGCGTGTATGATCGTGTCGTGGAAAAATACAATGCGCTCAACTTTAGATGACCCTTTTTGAATGTTGACCTTACATTTGTTCAAATATGCCACATGCAAGCATAATGTGGCATACCGGTATAAACAGTAGATGTTGCCTTCAAGATACTCTCATTCTGGTCTTAAACAATACATATATTTGGTTTTCATCATATGCATGTTTGAATTGCTCAAAAAACCACCTCCATGATGCATCATTTTCTGAATCAACAATGGCGTATGCTAGTGGTAATATGCTACCTATCACACATGTGGAAAAACGAAATTCAATTTCTGTAATAAAACTTTAGAATATAAAAGATACAATCTCAAAAACAACTTTACAATATTTTTTCACTTAATCTACATTACCTGATGCATCCATTGTGCTAGTTGTGAACGTGATACCATCAACTACTACAACCGGCCTACAGTGCTCCCAACCCTTGATGGACATACTAAGTGCTACAAATGCATATAAGAAACAATCATCTTCAGTCTTCTTGCACTACCGATCCTGGATAAGTTTTCTCCAGAATATACAAATAACTCAGCAAGCGACTATAGGAATCAACAGGATAACCTCTCAAAAATTCCAAAGCCTTTTCCCTTGCTCTTCAAGCTTGCATGTATGTGTCACGACCCAATTTCGGAGTCGTGATGGCGCCTGTCCTGGAACCAGGCAAGCCTCCCTTTTTTACTAAGCTAAATTCAATTTCCCGTAAAAATACGATTTTTAACGAATTTATTAATAATACCAAAAATCTGAAATTTTAAAAACAATATTTGAAAATTAAATTTAAACCTCCAACCCCGGATCCGGTGTCACTCAATCATGAGCTACTATAACATAAAACAAAGAAAAGGAGAAATGGACAACATTGTCTCAAAAATAAAGAAAAACAGGTAGAATAAGAAAGAGAAGACGAGGTTGCGGATCGTTCGATGCTACCTCGACAACTCCAATAGAACCGCTGACCGCTGCTCAATATCCGCTACTAGGTCCCGGTGTACCTGGATCTGCACACAAGGTGCAGGGGGTAACTTGAGTACACCAACTCAGAAGTAACGAACCCAAACTATGGGCTGAGAAGTAGTGATGGACAAAACCTCAAAAATTTACAATAAATAATATACAGAATTTAGACATGCTAACAGTTTATCAGGATGAGAAAATATTCCAAGTATGCCAGTATACTCTACATGCCATCATAAAATATATGTATGAAATCAGTATGGATATGCACATAGTGCTCACAACTCTCCCACAGAAGTCCACTCAGTACTATATATGGCTCTCAGGCCCAGGGAATTTTTATCCCGGAATATGCATAAATACCGATGACCGTAGTCACTATGTACAGAGGAAAAAGGCTAGTCCAGCCCCCACGGAGAAGATCCATCTCCAGAATACAACACTCGGACAATTTCCATATCCAGTGAAGATCCATGACCAGGGAAGATCCATCCCTCACATAACCTCAACTTCGGACAAGATCCATGCCCAGGGAAGATACATCCCTCACATAATCTCAAATTCGGACAAGATCCATGCCCAGGGGAGATCCATCCCTCACATAACCTCAACTTCGGACAATATCCATGCCTAGGGAAGATCCATCCCTCACATAATCTCAACTTCGGACAAGATCCATGCCCAGGGAAGATCCATACCTCACATAACCTCAACTTCGGACAAGATCCATGCCCAGGGAAGATCCATCCCTCATCATCAATGCGCTCACTAGGGGTGTACAGACTCCAGAGGGACCCTAGTGGCCCAAGCACCATATCAAGCCAACGAAGGCATGATTTAAATATCGCTGCAGTGTGCAGTCCACTCTCATAACTGTCTCAATAAGAGGCTCTCGGCCTCACTCAGTCATTACTCTTCAGTCTCACTCACATGAATCACAAATGCCTCCATCAACCCGAAACAATGATAAGTATGCATGTAATTAACAATACTGAGACTGAGATATGAAACGATATTCTATAACAAGACTGAGTATATGACATCAAATAATCACAAAATGAGACATTAATATACGACCACTCGGGTCTCAGCATTTCCGGAGTGAAGCCTAGAATTTATACTTAACATGATTCCTAACAGGTTCACAATTACCACATTAACAGAAGCACATATATCATCAGGGAATAATCACTAAGCGGTGCCATGGGATAAGCCAGGCCACAAATACTCGGTGCACGCCCGCACGCCCGTCACTTGTCAAGTGCATCACCTCAACAATAGTCATAAATCATTTAGCTCGGGGTTTCGAACCCTCAGAACCAAGTTTGGAAACGTTAATTACCTCAAAACCGGCTAAATTACTATTCCTCAGTTCCTTTGCCTCTAAATCCGGCCTCTGAGTCCTCTAAATCTACCAAGTTCATATTTTTATCATCAAATTATGTTTAAGGAATGAATTCCAATTGAAAAGTACCAAATTTAGCTCAAAATTCGAAATTAGTCAAAACCCGACCCCCGGGCCCGCATCCCAAAACTCAGAAATTTTTATACCAAACTGTTCTTCATCAACTCACGAGTCCGTACATATAAAGAACACTAAAATGGGAGTTCGTTTGACCCCTCAAATAAATCCCTAAAGGTCTCATAATCTCAAGCCCTAAACCTCCTCTTTCTACTGATTTTTCATGAATTAATTGCTGAGATTGTGTTCTATAATCACCCATAAATGATTTTTAATGATCAAAACACTTACCTCTATGAAGAACACTGATTTCCCTCTTCAAAAATCGCCTCAAGAGCTTCTTCCCGTTCAAAGATGGTGTTAAAAGGTCTAATGGTCGCGGAGGGTTTCAATTTATACTTTCTGCCCAGGGGTTCCGCACCTGCGGCCCATATCTCGCACCTGCGGGACCGCACATGTGGTCAAAATAACCACACCTGCAAGTTTTCATTAAACGGCCTAACTCCGCACCTGCGATCGACCTCCCGCACCTGTGGCCTCGCAGGTGCGGCAACTAACTCGCACCTGCGGAAATCTTCTCACCGAGCAAATCTTCCGCACCTGCGGTTCCACATATGCTCCTGCGGAACCGCACCTGCGGCTCCCCATCCGCAGGTGCGAAAACACCAGCACCAGCAACTTCAGCAACAATAATTATGTTCCAAACTCCTTGTTAACCACCCGAAACCATCCCGAGCTCCTCGGGACCCCAACCAAACATACCAACACACCACGTATGATCATTCAAGCTTAGTTGCACTCTCAAAACACCAAAACTAACATCAAAACACCCAAAATCACATCGGATTCAAGCCTAAGAACTTTAAATTTCTAAAATTCACCAATGATGCCGAAACTATCCAAAACAACTCCGATTGAACTGAAATTTTGCAGACATATCCAAAATGACATTACGAACCTGTTCCAACTTCCGGAATTCTATTCCGACCCTGATAGCCTATTTTTCACTGCCGACCAAAAATCACCAAAAACTAACTTTCGCCAAGTCAAGCCTAATTCTACACCGGACATCACAAAAATATTCTGAACACACTCCTAATTCTCAAATCACCTAACGAAGCTATCCGAGCTATAAGATCAGCATTCTGAGGTCGTTTCCCAATAAGTCAACTCTCAGTTGACTCTTCCAACTTTAAGGTTATTTTTAAAGACTAAGCGACTAAACTCTCACTACATCCATTCCGATTTCAAGCCTACCAACTCTAACACATCAATAACAGTATAACCAACCTATGCAGGTTCTACGTAACGACGGAACAGATCGTTACAGTATGTTAAGTTCACACCATGGTCCAACAACATGTCAGTTTGTATGTCTATTGGTGTGTATATTATCTTTGGATCCGTATATTTTTGGCATCACCATGTTGCCAACTACCATGGCAGTAGGTTTGCGTTGTATGTATGTGTTGTCCAAGGAGCATGTGTGCATATTGAATTTTTGAACCTTGAAAAATGTTGATTCGTTTATGCTGGTGGAATTGAAGTGCCACGTACAATTGTCCCCAACACATACGAGGCAGTAGCTACAGAATAAAATAATTCAAAAAATATTATGAAAATTGTAGCTACAAAAGACGAAGCTATTTATGCACAAAAACTTATCTTAGACAATTTATATACAAAAGACTACAACTTATGCACAATATGAATTTGACAAATAAAATATTCCTACCTTCTTGCACTAGACTTTTTCTCCCTAAATTGAAACTTATTCATGACAGAATAGTACTTTATTGCACTGATAATTGTTTGCTTGTCTTGGTAAACTTGGCCTACTTCAATTGCATTTGGTGTATGTCATGTTATGATGATACTTTCATATTCCACAATTGCCGGAGATGTTTGCATATCAATCAACTCAATGTTCCTGATACTTCTCCACTTGTGTTACAATTTCTTTACAATTGTACCCATATCAGTATTACGATAATCAGAGGAACCTGCACTCAATTAAAAGTATAACAATTTAGACCTCTATATATTCATGTGTTCATTATTTGACAGAATACTTGTAGAGCCATAACCGTTGAATTGCATTTGTTATATAGTAACATTATAGATAATTTGTAGAAAAATTGTAAAACACTTGAATTGAAAAAACATTAGCACTGGAAAAACAGAGCAAACCTGCAATTATGCTCGCATTCGACATACTGCATTCCAAATCGAAATCACACAGTATTATACACAACGGATACATTTCTAAGTTTTGGTTTTCCTTTTTCGTCTCCATATACACTCGAACTCCCATATCGCTCCGAATTTTCATTGGAGGACAAAATTCATTGATAGGTATTTGATTTTGATGATTTTTGCGGAGGTATTGTTCATTAGATGCTCTACAATTGCGGAATTCAATTGACCATAATTTGAATCGTCAGTGACTACATTTTCGTCAATATTAAAATCTTTGTATCTCCCAACGGTATCTCACCGACCATTGAGCTGAAGCATAATCGTTAATTTCGACATTATGTCGCGAAATTCAATTCAATTGTAGCTAATTATTTATAATTATTTTATTTAAAACCTTTGTTTATGAAAAACCAAAGGAAACGAGAGAAAATCAGAGAATAGAAGGATGAGATGATAACCAGTGAAAACCTGTATAATAGAAGGATTCTATAAATATGTTGCCTTCATAATTGGTGTGATGTTGCATCAATAAAATCTCTAAGTGATCCCAAAATCCCGCGTGTAAATAAGGAAGACTTTCGCAGAAGGATTCTAATTTAAACAAATGTATATATTTTGTAGTTAAACCGTGTTTAGGTCGGGTAAATTAAAAAATATGGACATTTTTTGTAATAAGATTTCAAATAGTGTATAGGAACAAAAAAATCCCTACTTCTCAAGTGATTTATTGTCGACGAATAAAATTTTAACAAAGTGGTCGTCTTCTTGTCAGGAAAATACTTTTTTCTTCAGCGTCATTTAATAGGTTCAATTATATAACAAAATTAAGGGTAAATTTTATAAATGGTCATATAATTTTGTCCCCCCCCCCCCCAAAAAAAAAAATTAGATAACTATATTCTCTAACAAAAAAATCGCAACACTTTGTGCTACTAACACAAAAGTCACAATTGCTACCGATGCTATCTTTTTACTTCATTTTTTTCATTAATTGAAAAAATGCATAAATACTCCCTTGTACTATGGCCAAATTTATCAACACACCTATTTTAAGAAAGTTGGGTCTTCCGGTAATTATAACCTTTTTGTTAACATGTCAAAGTATTGTGATTTTTGTATTAGAAAATATAATTATGCGACTTAGGTGAAAAAAGAAAACAATTGTAGTTACATGATTATTCGTGAAATTTTAAACTTGTGAGATTTATGGTTTAAAATTGTTATCTTTTGACCACTTCTAGATTATTTTTTTGTTCTTTTAAATAGTGAAAGATCTTTTTATAGGGCTCGTTCTTACAAATTACATAACAAGACAATTCCAGAGGGGCTTATATACTCGTATTCGATGTTACATCAAATCAAAAAATGTATACTATTAAGAGATGTATGAGATAAATGAGATTTTTCTGTACTTAACATGAGGTCTAGGGTTTAAGCTCAGGGAACAAAATTTCTTTCGCTAGGAAACGCTTCCCCTTATATAAGCTCTACAGAGCGCAATTTAAATTAGTTGGGTAGTGACTTTTGAATACCATTGGTTAATCGAAAAAATAAGATGCATGACATATGTTTGCACGTAGACTTCTTTCACTTAATCATAATCACTTAATAGTATATTTTTACTTTATTAAATTACTTAATTGTAGTAAATTAATATAATTTGCTGTAAACAGCGAATACAAATATATTTTTTGCGTCTTATATTATCCCTAAGGCTCTTTAGGTTGTTTCTCTTGTATTTTCCTGTTTCTCCTCTTACAAAATATCCATTGATTATGCATCACACTCTTTCCATTTGTATTATGGTAATCACTTGGATCGTAAGAATATCATTCTAGAAATAATTGAGTAATACATGATCGAAAATGTTCCTGTTTTAATTTAATCAATATATTTATTTTTAAATTTAAAACAAAATGATTATTGTTCGTTTTGAATATATTATACAAAAAAAAATTGTGCAGCGAATTAGTTATAACAGTTTCAATAATTTTTGACAACTTTTTGGAGAAAGTATTTTGTAGTCCAGCCAACAGACAGAAAGTGAGATGTACATTGGAGAAACTTGCTGTTACCAGCAAATGAATACACTTTGTAATTGGGGGAGAAAAAAAAAGAAAGAATACACCTTGTAATGCTTACGAAAACCACACATATTATTATTATTATTATTAATAATAATATTATTATTATTATTATTATTATTATTATTATTGTTGTTGTTGTATTTTGTATATTTTTAATAAACTACCAGAGTTTAGATGAAGGTACAGAAACATGAGCTGTTCTGTCATTACCTTATTTCTTACTCTTTTGTTTTTCGTTGGCAGTTTGATCATTGCAAAAGACAAGTCACCTTAAATAAAGTAGAAAATCAATCTATCCTATTCTATTTTATATTTGTATGGATGTAAAATACGTGGAGTAACAAGAAGGATCCTAGAAGATCATTATACTTTAACTTTATTTTATTTTTATCTTTATTCGGTATCTGGTATTCGTATTGAGGTCCTGATTAATTTAAATTTACGATAAGTAAAGTCTATTAGAAGGAGAAAATATTTTCTATTAAAATCTTTTTCATACCTAAAGATCGAACTCGAGATGTTTGTTAAAGATAGGAAATCCTATTCACCGCACTAGCTAAACTTTGATGGTAATGAACTCCGTTTTTAAGTAAAATTTAAACAATTTTATCCACCATTAACTATACAAGGAAATAAGATGTAAGTCTAATAACTAAAAGAAAAAGAAGAAACAAATATCCATGAGCCACTATATTAATCCTACTACTATAACCTAATAATACTAGGAATGTGTAGATAAGATGACGTAGCTTTGATGTTTGACTGAAGAATTCTGTATTATATTAATAGCTCTTCTGTCATCTTTGAAAATGATCTTGATTTAGCTATTCCCAAATTATTTGAGATTTCTTAATTGATTTTTCTACTAGCATACGTCAAGTGACAACCCAAATGTACTCATATATCTCTACAATTAAACGATAAATAATATCCACAAATATTTACTTTAATAAGGATTTGTATTGCGTAAGGTTTATTAAAGAAACAATATATTTTTTAAGATTTTTCGTATTAGTTAAGGATAAATGAAATTTATTATCCCACCACAACCCTATGGTGATCACTTTATCGTTATTAGATGTTACATAACATACAATATGTATTATTTATATATTATTCCCCTTTACATATTGCATAACAAGAACATAGACAAAAGCCACATAGTATACACTATCACGGTAAATATTTGTGTGCCCAAACAAAATTTCTTATTCCAAGACCGTAGATGTCTTATTAAATAGCAACACTAGTCTTAAACTTGACTTAATCAAAATATAATTTTCGATGGGTGTTATCATCCTAACGTGCAAGGTTGCAGGAAAATTAATTTTAGTCCCTTTAAATTTTAATGACGTATAGGAAGGACAATGAAAAGTGAAAATAAGCTTTCACGTGAATTTGTGTAGGCATATAAAATTTATATGAATTGATTGGGATTATATTTTAAATTCAAGATATATTAGTTCAAATAAATTTATTGGACTTATATAATTGGATTAGTTATATAAGTCCAATGTATATGGATTAATAAATAAGCCTGAATTCGTTGGGCTAGCCCATTTAATTGGTTACAAGTGATGAATCCACCTTATTAGGCCCAAGATACGATCTTCCTAGAGGCCCAATTTAGTGTCACACGTGAAATGACGTGTCACGCCAAGTCAAACGGAAGAGCTTATAATATCATGTCACATGTCAAAATGACAAGGCATGCCAAGTCACATTAAAAAACCAATGAAATCGCGCCATGTGTGCAAGTGACATGTTCTGGCCAATCAAATGTGGTCATGCCACATTTCAATTTGATTGGTCGGAAAGAATTTGTTCTTATCATAACTCTTCCCTCCCACAACTATAAATAACAGTCTTCATAACTCAGAAAAGACACTAGAAGTAATAACAAGAAGCAAGAGAGAGCTCGTGGATCAAAAGCCACAAATTTCTCTACAAGCTTCAAGCAGTCAAGTTCAAGTTCAAGAAATCAAGTTCAAGCTCAAGAACGAAGAACAAATCAAGATTCAAGGAGTACGGGTTCAAATCAAAGTTCTTGCTAGTTGAATCCAAGATCATCGTTCGTGGCAACAAATATAGATTCAAGATCAAGCTCAAAGGTCCTTGAATTTATTTACTATTGGAAAGAAGAATCAGAATATTTATAAAGATTGTAACACCCAAATATGTGAATTTAAATACTGTGATTGTTGCAATATTTTTCGGTCTTGATTTTATTTTCTCGACGCAATTTATTGTCTACAAATTCTGGCATGCCCAGTGGGACAATCTCTACCTTTCATCTCAACTTTTCAATCACCAAATCCAAGAACGTCGAAATGGCTTCAAAGAAAATCAACTCCAGATCAACATCCACCATGGCCGCTAACTCCAATTTCTATGCTGATGTGGAAAGCATTCTCGATGTTACCTTTGGAAGCTTCAGACCAGTTACGAGGAGCAATGCAAGCTCTTTAGGACAACAAGCACTCCAAGTGTCGTCCACATCAAACCATATTTTCGGATCTTCATCCTCAAAAGCAGCAAGATCTTCCACAAACACACCTGAAGGAGGAAGCGATATTGTTGAAAAGATTAAGAAAACTCTTACGCTTCTTAACTTCTCCGGATCTAAGAAGTCTGTTGTAAAGGAAGATGATGATGATTCAAGTGATGGATCCTCCCCACTTACACCGCATAGTATGAGCCAACCGAGGATCAATCTGTGTGACAATCCATGCTACTCTCCATCGTCCACAACAATCATGCAAGCCATGGTGACAAACGCTTCATCTGTGGAGGAGCAGTTGGAAAACTTGACAGAAGGAATTGCTGATTTGACAAAGTGCATGCAAAATCAAGACGCTAGAATTGACAAGCTAATAGACAGGGTAGGAATCTTGATGAAGAAGAATCCACCCATGCACCGGGAAAGCTCCTAGAAGTTCCAGAGATTGATTCTCCCCCAAGACGAGTAGCATCCGCTAAGGGTATCCCAGTCTCATCTAAAAGGATGATTCCAATCGATCAACTGAAGGAATTCACTGAAGAAACTATTGAGAATAAGTATGAAGAATCTGCCAGGTTCTCCCTTACATAAGCAAAGCCGTACACTTCAAGGATCGATATGTTGAAGATGGTTGCTGGCTATCAACCTCCAATGTTTCAACAATTGATGGTAAAGGATATCCAAAGAAACATGTGGCGAACTTCGTTGAGACATGCGACAATGCAGGGACTTATGAAGATTATCTCGTCAAGCAGTTTGTTTGCTCTCTAAAAGAAAATGTTTTTGATTCGTATACAGACCTCGAGGCGGGATCTATTGAAAGCTGGGATCAACTAGAGCAAGAGTTACTCAATCACTTTTATAGTACAAGGCGCACTGTGATCATGGTGGAACTCACAAATACTCATCAATGGAAGGATGAACCAATTCTCGACTTAATAATCGTTGGAGGAATGCAAGCTTCAACTATTAAGACATGCTTAGTGAAGCTTCTAGCATAGAGATGTGCATCCAAGGCATGCATTGGGGATCGCACAACATCTTGCAAGGTATCAAGCTAAGCACATTTGAAGAACTTGTAACTCATGCCCATGACGTAGAATTGAGCATGGCTTCCGCTGGAAATGAAAGGCTGCCCATCTATGAACCTCGTAAAGGGAACCACAAGCAAGAAGTCAAGACATAGGGCAAGTTCGTACCCAAGTTTGAAAACAAAGAAGCCATGAATATCAACACATCACATGTGAAGAAGGACATGATTCGTTGTGGATTTGTACATCCACCATTTAATGTAGGAATGAAGGTGCTCTTTTTTGTTGTCTTGGAATGTAAATAGTCCATGATGGAGCTCGAGTAGAAAGTATTAATTTATTTCTCGAGGCAAGGGTCTAAGGTTAATGCCAATCAATAAAAAAATTGGAACAACCTCGTAAATATATTTGCAGTATGGAACTCGAAAGAATCCAATTTGAGGAAGTTTCCAATTCAAAAATTTCTTGGAATTGATCAAACTTTTTCGATCCAAAGTGTTTCACGCGGGAATCCATCGTCTGTAGGATTCTTTCNTTCAACGATTGACCAAAATATTAATAATTAATAAATAAATTATTCATTTTTATTAATAAATTGCATGAACTTAGATCAATCAAACAATAATATTTCTATACATATGGAATTATTCGTCCTAATCAATTTGTCCATTTAGATTTATCTATTTGGAATAATAAGAAAAGGTAAGGTTCAAAAGAATTTACAAAAAAGGGATTTTTTTGAGTATTTTAGAAAGGGTCGGTTAGGAGAGGGAGGTATCTGTAATTGAATAACTATAAGCCAACCCTTATAGATGTTTCGACGCTTGATTCTCGAATAGGATTGAATCNCTCAATCCGATTAATTCTTAACAAATTAGTATTCACAATTTGTGAGGGTCGTTGGCTCAATCCTTTTATTAAAAGATTGGGCCGAGTTTAATTGCAATTCAATTAAGAGAACGAAGGATAATTACTTGAGTTCTTTATCCTTATCCTTCTTTATTTCCTGCTAATTTATCTGCTAATGTCTACTATTTTTACTTATCCAAAACTTCCACTGCTGCAAAATTAAATACGATCTCTTTCCATACTTCACAAGCATCAGCTAGTTTCGGGCTCCATTTGCAAGCCTCGCGAATAATTTCATTACCTTCCTGAGCAAGATCACGTCCTTCATTACGAGCTTGTACACATGCTTCTAGAGCTACTCGATTAGCTACGGCACCTGGCGCATTACCCCAAGGATGTCCTAAAGTTCCTCCACCGAACTGTAGTACAGAATCATCCCCAAAGATCTCGGTCAGAGCAGGCATATGCCAAACGTGAATACCTCTTGAAGCCACGAGTATAACACCTGGTAAAGAGACCCAATCTTGAGTGAAATAAATACCGCGACTTCGATCTTGGTCTCTTTCACCTTCAAGTTTACCTACTACGGTACCACAGTGAATATGATCTCCACCAGACATTTTACCTACTACGGTACCAGAGTGAATATGATCTCCACCAGACATACGTAACGCTTTTGCTAATACCCGGAAGTGGATACCATGATTATTCTGCCTATCAATAACCGCATGCATTGCACGGTGGATGTGAAGAAGTATACCATTAGCTTGGCAATAATGAGCCAAGCTAGTATTTGCGGTGAATCCCCTCATTAAGTAGTCATGCATTACGATCGGAACGCCCAATTCTCTAGCAAATACAGCTCTTTTGATCATTTCTTCGCATGTACCTGCAGTAGCATTCAAGCACGACAAAGGTGAGCAAGAAGAAGAGTATGAAATCCACTTCTTTTCGCGATAAGCCAAGTGGAAAGATGACTCTAAAAGAAATACAAGAGAAGGAGTACCCATTTCTGAATTCTGATGTGCTAGCAATTTTTGAAGACTTCTCGAGTTAAATCTGATTGAGCTTCCGGAGATGAAGCGGCCAAATGAAGCTGGTAAAACGAATGACTCAAATTACTGCAAATACCATCAACTCGTGAGCCACCCTCTGGAGAAGTGCTTTGTCTTCAAGGACAAAGTTATGGACTTGACTCATGAAAAGAAGATCGTGCTTGAAGGTGATAAAACAACCAAGTATCTATCACCTTTGTCTCATTCAATCTAGATTAATTATTTAGTTTGCAAGAAAGTAAAGAGGAAGAATTACTGGAGAACAACAAAGTGGAAGTTGATCAACCTGATAATGATGAGAGTTGGACGTTGATGACTCGTCGTAGAACAAACAACAAGTAAAATGATGGTAAGAAGACCAAACGAAACCCCATAAAGCATTTGAAGAAGGCAAAAGTGGAGGTGCATCAACCTCAAAATCCACGACATCCAGTGAACTTGGAGAAGTCCTTGCCATGTTGGTTTCGCATGAAGATTTCTCGTGATGGTATTGAGGCCTCTTGTTGCAATACTGATAAAGGGGAAGAAAAGAGTGATGAACTATCGTTGTCACCATCTTCAGAAAAGCTCATCGAGTCTATTCCTCAAGAAGTTAATGCTTGCGAAAAAAAAGTTACATTCATAAATGACGATCTACTAAGTGACATTACTCATAACCTCCCATTGTACCTGGTTGGCTATATGCGCGATGAAAGGGTAAATCGAATTTTAGTTGATGGAGGATCCTTAGTGAACATCTTTCTAACTCACAGTGTGAAAGAACCGGGTATTCCCATGAACAAACTTTCAGAAAGTCGTGTCATTATTCAAGGATGCAATCAAGGGGGGCAAAGATCCATTGGTGCGATCAGGTTGGGAATCATTATTGAAGATATGCAATCAAGTGAATGGCTGCATGTGATCGATGCAAAGACTTCATACAATGCCTTGCTTGGAAGGCCTTGGATACATGATAATAAAGTGGTTCCATGTACCTACCATCAATGTTTGAAGTACTACGAGGGTGAAGTCGATAAGAAGATAGTTGCTGATGACGAGCCATTCACCGACGCTGAGTCATACTTCGCCGATGCAAAGTTATACTTGAAGAACCCCATTGTGAAGGAGTTAAAACCTGATGATGTCATGAATGGGAAGACTGACGAGTCCACGTCTAAGAGAGTTGAGGTGGTTTCTGACAAACCAAAGTTGTTGCTGAGAAGGCATACCCTAACCCAAATAAATCTCATAAAGGGAACATTATGTCTCACGGCAAGAAAATAACTTCTGCACTCCAATATGTATCTAAAAAGAAGAAAGATGAAGGTGAATCATTTGATCTCTAAACAAACATGCTAAAGGGGTTAAATCTTTCGATTAAATGGGTTGAGGTGCTAAAGTTGTCCTCGAAGCTACTTAGAAAGTTTGTATCTCAGAATTCACCAAAAGGTATAGCACTTCCTACGAAGCGTACAGATGAAGGTTTTGATCCTAATGCTTACAACTTATTTGCAAAAGGATGGATACAATCCCTATGAGCCGTCAAATTTAGGGAAGCTCCCATCAGAAGCTGCTACGAGGCAAACACGTGAAGGTTTAGGATATAAACAACTCTCACCAGTGCGCATCTCCATAAGAAGGGTGAGCAACAATTATATCACTGTGGAAGATGAATCTGCCGCTTTTAACAAGCCTTCTATCTTTGATCGACTTGGAAAATCAATTGTGAGAACTTTCGTATTTAAGATATTGGGTCCATTAAAGAAGGGGAACAAGTTCCAGAGAATTATCAAAGTATAGGAACACCTTATTCGCCTAGAATCCAGAAAATCTCTAAGGATTTCCAAAATTTGGTTCCTTCTAGAATGAGGCAAGAAATAAAACTTGGGGTTTCATGTAAATAAATACTGAAGGTAAAGCCATATACTTTGGCCTACACTAATTAACGTGATGAAGACGAAGAAAGTGTGGGTTCTTCGTATCATGTTACTGCACAAGGCGAGCACGGTGTTTCATCTCTAATGAAGTATGGCCAGAAATTGGAGGATATTTCACCGTGTTATCACATATCCTTCAACGATAGGGACCCTCAAGACGATGAAGATGCAAAGTATGCTCCGCCTGAACTTGAAGAGGGGGTAAAGGCAATAGTTGACGATTTGAAAGAAATAATCATTGGCACCGACGAAGAACCAAGGTCCACCTATTTAAGTGCTTTACTAGCAGTCGATGAAGAAAGCACTTATATTGAGTTACTCAAGGAGTATAGGAATGTCTTTGCTTTGAGTTATAACGATATGCCTGGCTTAGATCCCAAAGTAGCAGTCTATCACCTTGTATCAGGAATGGTGCTCATCCTCTTAAGCAAGCTCAAAAGCGTTTTAGGCCGAACTTAATTCCCTTGATTAAAACCGAAGTTAATAAAATCATCAAATCTGGCTTTATTCGTGAAGTTAAATACCCAACATGGGTCTCAAGTATTGTCCCTGTAAGGAAGAAAAATGGCTAGATTCGAGTGTGTGTTAACTTCAGGGATCTCAACAATGCGTGTCCCAAAGATGAATTCCCGTTTCCTATACTAGAGTCGATGATCGATGCTACTACTGTTTATGAGGCAATATCTTTCATGGACAGTTCGTTGGGATATAACCAAATTCTCATGGCACCAAAGGATGAAGAGCGTACTGCATTTCGCACCCACAAGGGTATTTATTGCTACAAGGTAATGCCTTTTGGCTTGAAGAACACTGGTGCTGCTTACCAAAGCGCTGTGCAGGATATCTTTGATGACCTTCTCTACAAGAATGTCGAATTCTATGTGGACGACTTGGTGGTAAAATCAAGAAAGAGGGGTGACCACTTGAAAGACTTGAGGATTGTGTTTGAATTGCTCCGGAGGTACCAACTTAGGATGAATCCATTTAAATGCGCCTTTGGAGTTTCTTTTGGAAAGTTCCTTGGTTTCATTGTCCTACATCGAGGGATCGAAATTGATCAAGCAAAAGTGGATGCCATTTTAAAGATGCTTGAGCCCCGTGATATTCATGAATTGAAGAGTCTACCAGGAAAGCTAGCATACCTTAGGAGATTCTTCTCAAACCTAGCTAGGAGGTGCCAACCATTTAGTCGCCTCATGAAGAAAGGCATTACTTTCAAATGGGATCAAGCTTGTAGCAAACCCTTTGAAAGCATCAAAACTTACTTGATGAAGCCTCTAGTTTTGGAAGCCTATATACCTGGAAAGTCGTTGATACTATATATTTCAGCATAAGAAAGGTCTGTTGGAGCGTTGTTGGCCCAAGAAAATAGTGAAGGGAAAGAAAACTCCCTTTACTACTTGATAAGGATGATGACACCAAATGAGCTTAACTATTCGCCAATCGAAAAGTTATGTTTGACACTAGTCTTCTCAATATAAAAGTTCAAGCACTACTTTCAAGCTCATGTCGTTCCTCTTATTTCTAGAGCAAATCCCATCAAGTTTGTGATGTCAAAACCTATCCTTAGTGATCGACTAGCAAGGTGGTACCTCTAGTTTCAACAATTTGAAATTGTGTACATCCCTCAAAAGGATATAAAAGGACAAGCGTTAGCAGACTTCTTAGCATATCACCCTATACATGATGATTGAGAGCTAATTGACAAACTACCTGATGAGGATGCAATGGTCATTAAAGTTCAACCTCCATGGAATATGTACTTTGATGGTGCTACAGTTTGCAGATGAGCTGGTGCTGGTGTAGTATTTATCACTTCTCAAGGTGAAGTATTGCCCTACTCTTTTACGTTGACGTAACTCTGCTCTAACAATGTTGCTGAGTATCAAGCATTAATACTTGGGCTTGAAATGATTGTCGAAATGAAGCGGTTGCAATTGCAAGTATTTGATGACTCTCAGTTAGTGATCAACCATCTTTTAGGTAGTTACGAGGTCAAGAAACTTGAACTACGCCCATATCATGATTATGCTAAAAAATTAATGGGGTGGCTCGGTGACGTGACTATTCAACATGTACCTAGGAAAGAAAACAAGAGGGCTGATGCTTTAACTGCCCTAGCTTCATCGGTAATCTTGCTAGATCAAGCGCAAGTTACTATTTGCATAAAATGGTAGCACCGCCACCAAATGAGGGTGAAAGTGAAGAAAATGAACTCGGGCATCTTGTCACTGTTTCTGAAACCGAGAAGGAAGAATGGCGATAACCCATTATCGATTACTTGAGCTACGGGATACTTCTAGAAAATCCGAGGAGAAGTACTGAAATCTACCTTCGTGCACCACGCTTCCTTTACTACAAAGATACCCTATAAAGAAGATCATTTGAGGGGGTACTCTTTCAATTCTTAGGGGAATATGAAGCACTCCAAGCTTTGCAAGAAGCGCAAACTCTGGGGTACGTTGATCACATTAGTCTGAACCAAAGCTCCACTTCTATATAAAAGGGATGTGATATTATTGGCCAATGATGGTAAAATATTGCTTGGACTACACTCAAAGATGCAAGGCTTTCCAATTTCATGGAAATTTTATTCATTAGCCTCCCGAAGTGTTGCACCCGACTATTGCATCCTAACCATTTGACGCTTGGGGATTGGATATTGTTGGACCACTGCCAAAGTCCTCTGGTGGGCACTTATACATCTTGGCTTCAACTGATTACATCTCAAAATGGGCTAAAGTTGTTACTCTTAAGGAGGTAAATAAGGAAAATGTTTCAAGTTTCATCCAAGTAAACATAATCTATCGCTTTGGCATTCCTTGTTACATAATAACAGATAATGGCAAGCCATTCGACAATAACGATAATGGCAAGCCATTCGATAATAGGTTGACAAAAAGGATTTGTGATCTCTTTGGCTTCAAACAACGTAACTCTTTTATGTACAATGTTTTCGTCAATGGTCTAGCTGAGGCATTCAATAAGACCCTGTGCAACTTGTTAAATAATGTTGTCTCTAAATCCAAATAAGATTAGCATGATCATATGGAAGAAGCTCTGCGGGCATATAAAATGACTCACCACACACTAACACAAGTTACCCCTTATTCACTCGTATATGGAGTCGAAGCCATTTTACCACCCGAGCATCAAATTCCTTCATTACGATTAGATATTCAAGAAGGAATCACTGATGAAGAAAATGCTCGACTTTGATTAGCAAAGTTGGAGGCTCTTGATGATAGAGGTTGGAAGCTCAACAGAGTCTTGAATATTATCAAGCTCAATTGTCTCGCACCTTTAATAAAAGAGTTCGCCCAAGATCCTTTCAAGTAGGAGGTCAAATACTTGCCACACGAAGATCCACTATTACTTCCCATAAACCTGTAGGGAAGTTCACTTCAAAATGGGATGGGCCATATGTCATGCAAGAAACTTATTTAAGTGGGGCTTACAAGTTGGTTGATGTAGATGGTATGCGAATCGACCCTATCAACGACAAATTGTTAAAGAAGTATTATCCTTGAAGTTTCAATGCTCCTTAATGCAAGAGCATAAAATACATGTTACTCTTAGCCTGCAAGAGTATAAAATATGTGCGGACCCAAAAAAAAGTCCTCTAGGTTGAAAACCTCGAAAGAGGTGGCCTAGGAAAAAGTTAGGCCATATAAAATAAAATCACTCATTTTGAACTACGGTATGACTTGATCCTCTTCACCGAGGTACGTCGATAGCTTAGAGTTTCATTCTAAGTTTAGTTGCATAAGTTCAAAAGATACATATTTCCCCAATTGTTGTCCAAATGAAGTATGATGGAACTAATTCATTCAACCAGCACTTGAAAGTCGGGCTAAAATATCATTCTTCTATTGAATTTTGGATCTGATATGACTTAGAGGGGGCAAGCCTCCATGATAAACCAGTGTCTTCAATGGGACGATTATAGATTTTTAAGAGGATACCAAGTATTTGCACTGAAGTTCAGGGATTCATTATTTCTTCATGTTCACCAAATCTTTAAGTACTCCGGTCTTCAAGTTCGTTGCTCTTCAAGTTGAAATATTTAAGCCCTCCAAGTTGAAGTCTTCAAGGATGTCGGTCTTCAAGTTGAAACCTTCAAGTTCGCCGGTCTTAAAGTTGAATTGTTTAAGCCCTCAAAATCTTCAAGTTTAAATCTTCAAGTCTGCTAATTTTTTATCCTATGAATTTTAAAAGTCCACCACTCTTCAAGTTGAAGTCTGCAAAGTCCGCCAAATCTTCAAGCTTTTCCAAGTGTTCAAGTCGATGTCATCAAGTCTACGAAGTCTTCGAGTTGAAGCTTTCTAATTTTCCAATCTTAAGGGGGACATTTAAGTCCCATTGCACCTTAAGTTGGCCTCTTCGTCGGTTTGTCCTTAAAAGGAACTATAAGTTTCCAATCTTAAGATGGACATTGAAGTCCCTTTGTACCTTAAGTTGGTCTCCTCGTGGATTTGTCCTTAAAAAGAAATATAACTTTCCAATATTAAGGTGGGCATATAAGTCTCTTTGTACCTTAAGTTGGCCTCTTCGTGGGTTGGTCCCTAAAAGGAATAATACTTTCCAATCTTAAGGTGGACATGTAAGTCTCTTAGATATTTGGGCCGTGATGAGAATCCAACTCTTCACACCCTAAGAGTAATCTTTCCGATATTCGGAAGGGGATAAGTACTAATCCCTTCCCACCTTGAGAGTAACCTATTCGATATTCGGGTCATCTTGGGAGTAATCTCTCCGATAGTCAGACCACCTTGAGAGTAATCTCTCCGATAGTCGTGCCACCTTGCGAGTAGTCTCTTCGATAGTCGGGAGACACCTTGAGAGTAATCTCTCCAATTGTTAGGCTATCTTTAGAGTAATCTCTCTGATAGTCGGGCCACCTCCTGTCTTCAAGTTCATTGCTCTTCAAGTTGAAATATTTAAGCCCTTCAAGTTGAAGTCTTCAAGGACATCGGTCTTCAAGTTGAAACTTTCAAATTCGCCGGTCTTAAAGTTGAATTGTTTAAGCCCTCAAAATCTTCAAGTCTGCTAATTTTTTATCCTATGAATTTTAAAAGTCCACCACTCTTCAAGTTGAAGTCGGCAAAGTCCGCCAAATCTTCAAGGTTTTCCAAGTGTTCAAGTCGATGTCATCAAGTCCACGAAGTCTTCGAGTTGAAGCTTTCTAATTTTCCAATCTTAAGGGGGACATTTAAGTCCCATTGCACCTTAAATTGGCCTCTTCGTGAGTTTTTCCTTAAAAGGAGTTTCCAATATTAAGATGGACATTTAAGTCCCTTTGTACCTTAAGTTGGCCTCCTCGTGGGTTTGTCCTTAAAAAGAACTATAACTTTCCAATCTTAAGGTGGGCATATAAGTCTCTTTGTACCTTAAGTTGGCCTCTTCGTGGGTTGGTACTTAAAAGGAATAATACTTTCCAATCTTAAGGTGGACATGTAAGTCTCTTCGATATTTGGGCTGTGATGAGCATCCAACTCTTCACACCCTAAGAGTAATCTTTCTGATATTCGGATGGGGATAAGTATTCATCCCTTCCCACCTTGAGAGTAATCTATTCCATATTCGGGTCACCTTGAGAGTAATCTCTCCGATAGTCAGACCACCTTGAGAGTAATCTCTCCGATAGTCGGGTCACCTTGGGAGTAGTCTCTTCGATAGTCGGGAGGCACCTTGAGAGTCATCTCTCCAGTTGTCACGCTATCTTTAGAGTAATCTCTCTGATAGTCGGGCCACCTTAAGAGTAATATCTCCCATAGTCGGGCCACCTTAAGAATAATATCATCGATAGTCGGGTGTAAATGAGTACCCGTTCCATCACACCCCATTATTGTCTTCTTAATTAATGTATCATCACAAGAACATATCCTTCTCTTCTTGGCGTACAAAAAAAAGACAACAAAGGAAGAAAAGCACAAGAAGAAAAGAAGAAATTACCTTCGCGTTAATGCTTTCGAGTTCACAAAAGTAGACTCAAGTGACTTGCAAATACTGTAAATTGATGCTCAACAAATACGAGCATATGAGTTTATATAGGTTTATAAAAATCGCTGGAAGATTTATCCCGATGTGGGATCAACTGGTAAGGTAGCTGGAATGAGAATTTGTTCACAAAAAGGAAATCACTAATTGTAGTTGCCTCCTAAAAGTTTAATAGTCACGACAACATTTTCTTATTGGAGACAAAAAGGATTGGTTTGCCGCAAATAAAGATTTCCAACCAAATCCATTATGCAATGCTTCGCAGATATAGTGAGACAACACGTAAAATGCAAGTGCAATCATTCTTGTTTAGTCTTGTTCTTGTTCAAAATGTCTATAAAATTGCAAAATTTATGAACTAATTGATTGCGAGGATTCTTTCCCCTGGAACATCATTTAACCTGAGGCTAATGTTTAATGCTTCATTGGTACTTCAAGAATTTATCGAATCAAGTCAAAGGTTATGTCCGATAAATCTTGAAGTAGGGGCATTTGTAGGCATATAAAATTTGTATGAATTAAATTCATAAATTGATTGGGACTATATTTTAAATTCAAGATATATTAGTTCAAATAAACTTATTGGACTAATATAATTGGATTAGTTATATAATCCCAACATATATGAATTAAATAAATAAGTCTGAATCCGTTGGGCTAGCCCGTTTAATTGGCGACAAGTGATGAATCCACTTTCTTAGGCCCAAGGTGCCATCTTCCTAGAGGCCCAGTTTAGTATCACACGTGAAATGATGTGACACACCAAGTCAAATGGAAGAGCCAGTAAGATCATGCCACATGTCCAAATGACAAGGCATGCCAAGTCACATTAAATGGCCAATGAAATTGCGCCACGTGTGCATGTGATATGTCCTGGGAAATCAAATGCGGCATTTGTCACACTTCAATTTGATTGGTCGAAAAAAGTTTGTTTTTATCATAACTCCTCCCTCCCACAACTAAAAATATGGGTCTTCATAACTCAGAAAAGACACTAAACGTTATAACAAGAAGCAAGAGAGAGCTCGCGGATCAAATGCCGCAAATTTCTCTACAAGTTTCAAGCTTTAAGCAATCAAGTTCAAGTTCAAGAAATCAAGTTCAAGTTCAACGAAAAACAAATCAAGATTAAAGGAGTACGAGTTCAAATCAAAGTTCGTGCTAGTTGAATCCAAGATCATTGTTTTTTGCAACAAATATAGATTCAAAATCAAGTTCAAAGACCATTGAATTTATTTATTATTGGAAAGAAGAATCAGAAGATTCATAGAGATTATAACACTCAAATATTTGAAATAAAATACTACAATTATTATAATATTTTTCGGTCTTAATTTTATTTTCTCGATGCAATTTATTGTCTACCGTTTGTTTCAATAACTAATTGTCACATAATATAACAATGATTATTTCTTTTAAATTTGTACTTGTTCTTGTTTCGTCCACTTTATAAATCTTGTTTAATTGTTTTTCTTTTTGTTTGGAAAGACTGATCTAGCGGACACGTGAATTAAACGGACAAATTTTATTTAACTTAAAACAAAAGATTGTGTGATTTAAAATTACATTAAATTAATGGAGATTCGGCCAAGCTTATTACGATCGGGCAAAAAACAATGAATTCACAAAATTAATGCATGAATTAAATAGAAAAGTAATTTAATTTACAATAAAATGCCCAGTGTTTAAGATTTAAAACAGAGAAAAGTGATTTTCCAACCAAGCTTGTCGCGGATGTGACTGGAAATTGGATTTCCAAAATTTGTAAATTTAATTAAAGAGGAAAAACTTCTGTATTAAAGTAAATTTCCACATGTTCAAAGTATATCGAACTATTTTTGGTGAGGAAATTATTTTGTTATTGTTATAGTAGAAGAAATAATGGTTCCCATGGTTTTTGGTGATGGGTGTGGTAATTTTTCTAGTGATAGTCTTGTGGTCGAATAATTGTATGTCGAATGTATGTGGGGCGAATATACAGTAACATATATATGATTTACAAAACACAGATTACAATATAATTATATGCTTTGTGTATATCAATTGCATGTTTTTGCCGGATTGAATTAACAACATATAATTTTTGTGTATGTAATTTATATGGATTTACCAGATTATATATATTTTGTTAAAAAGCTAAGGCTACTTTTTGAAAAAAAGGTTTTCTGCTAAATAAGGCAATTAGGCCCTAATTTCGTATCTCCCGGGAAAAATACCGAAAAACAAATTTGTAATTGGCATCCTATAATATGAATTTGTAATTTTTTAGCCTTATATTAGGTTTGGCAAAGATAGTCCTAAACAATTGGCATTATATAGCCAAATCCCCAAAAAACTACTCTCTTATATGTTCTTTCTAAATAAAAACTATTCGCTTATTTTGGCTTCCCTCCCCCTTTCTCTCCTTGTATTTCCTCTTCTACCTCTTCTCTTTCGCTCTCATAGTTTAGAAAAAAGTCTTGAAAATTATGCATAAAAATCAGTGGGATGAAAAGGTAAGGTTGATCTCACGTCACAGAAAATCAGAAGCAAAAACTAAGAGAGAAAAAATATATTTCAACTTTGTCTTTCTTCTCTCTTTTTTTTGTTGGATTGAACGAGTGGGTATGATTGAAATTGGTCAAAAATACCTAAACGAGGCTATATATAAAATTTAAGCAAGATTAGAAGTGAATTAGATTGGTTTCAGGTAAAAAATCAGACCTAAAATCCAACTGCGACATGTGTATATCACATTGTATATCATGTACATCACTGTATCTCCAGACATGTTTTAAGGACATCTAGTATATCAATTTGTATATCGTGTATACAACATAATTTTTTTATGGACGCCTGTGTATATAACCTTGTATATCGTATATATAACACATTTCGTGGATATACACATCTACACATGATATATATGAGATACCACTAATGTACATAGAGATATACACGGGATACAATAGGGGATACACATGTGGAGTCGTCTTGAACTTGAGTTTTCAATCTAAAATGTGTTATAAAAAAATATAATTTTAATATATTCTGTCTATATACACATTATTAATATGTTATACGCGATGATATACAAATAATATATCTTATTCTTATTTTGTTTATCAATATATCTCTAGCAAATATATTAGTGTATATCCACAAGAAACTATGCGTTATACTCTGAAATATACAAAGAAAAAAAACATTTTTTATTTACATATTGATATACAAATTTTTTTTAATGTATTTTTTGATATACACTAAGAATAAAATAACCTTGTAATATATATTTGGTATACACATTATTTGATGTGTTATACATTGTGATATATAAATAATATAATTATTTTCGTTATGATATACGTTGATATAGAGATAAAAATAAATTTTAAATAATATTATTTATCATTGTATATTTTATATAATAAAAAAGGAAAATAAAATTTTAATATATATTTTTATATATATAAAAAAGAAAATAAAATTGTGATATACATATTATTGTTGTGATATACATTTATGGGCTATTTGTTGTCAATATCTATAGCTAGGGCTATTTTCGGCCAATTGTGTGAGTACATTGTCACACCATGCCAAACCCCCATTTGTAAAACCAACGGAGCACTTGGGCTTAAACTACTTTAAGGGGAATTCACATCTATACCCGATTTTAGGGTCACCATTGAACTTATACTTACTCTACACAAAATATTGCAACTTTACTCATTTTTCAGATAACTTCAAACTTACGGGCCTAAAATAGTAAAAATTTATGTCCGAAGTTTGAATTTCAGAATTTTTTGCCTGAAGTGTGGCCTTGTCAAAGCAAAACTTCAGATATTTTTGCCTGAAGTTTGACCTGGCTTGTAAAAGCAATCAGGCAAAACTTTACTTAATAGTGCCGCACAAACTTCAGTTCATAGTGCAAACTTCACACTAATTAGTACAACTCCCTGTCAATTCTCAACAAGGCTGAACCATTGGAAGCTTATTTAATACAACAAATCTGAATTTTGAACTTCAAATTTTTTTGCCTGAAGTGTGGACTTATCAAAGCAAACTTTAAATATTTTCGCCTGAAGTTTGGCCTGACTTGCAAAGGCGATCGGAAAAACTTCAGTTCATAGTGCAAACTTTAGACAAATTAGTTTGAAGTTCTTTAGTTTGTAGTGAAAATTTCAGACAAAATCAGCTTGTTATATTTGACTTCAGATAATTTTTTTTGAAGTCTGGCCGGTTAGTTGCAAACTTTAGATAAAGTTTAAGCTAGTAATGTCTGATGTTTGGCCCTGCAGTGCCAAACTTCAGATTCGTACTTTGAAGACGATTAATAATTAAGTCACGGATGCTTCTTCGAGTTTCATGCTCCCTGAAAATATTCATCTACGTTTCCAGCAAAGAATACAGGCCCAAGAATTTCAAACAAATAATTTTGAATTAACAAACCTGAAATTGCAGTGCCATTGGATATCAAAAAATCGGCTTAAATGATCAAATCGTACCGTATCGAATCGATTTTCAGGATTTTTAAATAAAACCATTGATTTTTATATAAATCTATAACCGTACCGATAGGGTAGATTCTTTTTATTATGAAAATAAATCGAAAAAATATCGACCTGTATCGAATAAATTTACAAGTGAAAAATATATGTATATATTAAGTTTAAAAATAATAAAGCTGTTGATACTCAATTTTGCCCTCATATTTTTCAAAATACATATATGCTTTCAAAATAATATTTTTGCATCATTATTTAGTTTACAAACCTATTCATGCATTTTATATAATTTTTCATAATTTTTAGAGCTTTAAAATAATTTTCTTGCATTTAAATTATATAAATATTTAGAAATTATCCCTTTAAATTATTTTGTGATGACTTAGTTACATAAAATTATTAATTTGCACCTATAATATATGTTTCAAATATTTTATTTCATTTCATATAATTACATTAGCATTTTAAGCTATTTATCTACCTTTGCAATAATGACCTATATTCATACATAAAGGCTCTTCATTTTATATTATTTGTGTCAAAATAGTATTTTGTATTTTTATAATACAAATTTATTATTTTGAGTATTTCAGTGTATAAATAATAATTTATTTTATTTATTAAGTATTTTTATAAATCATTTTTGATATATTGTGGGGTATTTAAATAATAGCCCAATATTTACCTATTTTTGGACCCAAATTAAACCAGCAGCCTAGCCCAATTACCCCAAGCCCAAAACCAAACTACCTTTAAAATACCCGGCCGACAACCCGTTTAGACGACCCTCCCAACCCCATTCTTTCATCTTGGCCGTTGGTCTCACATGATAAACGGCCCCTAATAAACCAACCCCTTTTAATTACTTCCCTTACCCAAAACCATAGCCCATTTCCCCTGCCAGCCGCCTCATTATCCTCTCATCTCTCCACCCGCCTATGGTAAACACTAGCCGCCATATCCCAATCTTCTCCGGTTCCAACCCAAACATGGAATCAATCCATGATTTACTTACCTATTTTGTGATACTCTGATATAAAGCGTGTCTATGGTGTTACTTAGTTCTTGCCCTATTTTTGAAAAGAAATACTTCTCAAGAATGAGACGGATTTACCTTGATTTTGTGAAGATCTGGACGATCTTTCGTCTATATACATGCTACTATGAACGAATCTTGCATTATTGGTACGATTCAAGGCCATTGGATCCAACTAGGGTTTGAGATTTTTCCTTTTTCCTTACTGATTTTCGGTTGCATGTGATATTCTTTTCTTTCTTGTGTTTCACTGATGAATTTTCTTTGTTTGTTCGTTTAAATCTTCTAGTATATAAACCACTCCCCTAAATCCCCTTGAACAAACTTTTGAATCTCCTAATCACTGCTATTGTTCTCACTACTCTCATCTTTCACTCACTCACTCATTGTTACACTCGAATACTCTCTAAAACCATTGAATTCTGGGCCGGCGAAAAGCCAAGGACATTAAACGACCTCCTTCGGCGCAAGTACTACTCGAAGCCCATTCTCGAGGCTCTCGTGAACTCTGAAGCATCAGAGATCTGGGTTTTTACTATTACGCTCTTTATTACTCTTTTGATCTTGCTACTGGTTAGTGTTTTTAAACCCTTGCAATGTTAGATTTCTTTCTTTCTTTTTGTATGCCTATATGTGTTTGAATTACATGAGCATGATTTAACTATGATAATGCTTAATACTCTTTTGTCATTTTATGATAATTGAACACATGAGATAGTTTACTGCCTTGACCTTAGCTTGTGTATTCTTTACTATGGTTTGCACTTCTATGTTGATTCTTAGTTTTTTTGGAATTATTTTTGTATCTCTAGCATCTGAATATGTTCAGTTTTGAGCTTTAATGCAATCCCATTTGATATGAATTTGACTACTGTGACCATATGTTGTTAAACTTCTGCATATTTTGTTTTGGATACTACCACAACTCTATGGAAACTATTTCCACTTTGAGTGAATCCTTTGCTGCTAAGTCATATGTCTGCTTGACTGCTATTTGTGTACTAGTCCCAACTATATGGAATGTTGTTTAAAATTTTTCTCTAAAACATGTTCCCCTGCTATTGTGGCACTCAACATGACCCCCTTACCTACGGGTGATTGACTCAGATTTTAACGGTTACTTCAACTTGTTTTCTATTCCCTATTTGAACCATTCTATTTGTTATGGCATAACTTAGACCTTCTTAGTTAATTAGTTTATTGTGAAAATCCCAGAATATCTATATGTGCTATTTGGTATGAGCTTTCTATATTGCACTACTTTGAACATCTGCAATATTTGTCCTGTCTCAACAATATGTTTTAATTTGTATCAAGACCATTTTATATCAAATATGATCCTGTTTATAAATTAAAAGAAAAGCGATTATGAGGCGCACGTTAACAGGTTCTCTTGGCGCACAATAGCAAAGTTTGCGATTGTCACCGGAGTCAATGGCACGTCGCTGGAAAACCCTACATGGCACTGTTCCGCAAAAGAAGAAGCTCATTACTCCAGAAAATGACGTTCAGATAGAGCTACCTCCTTTAACTTTTGGTAGTTTTCTCCCAAAAAAATATCAATCGATAGAGGAAGGACATGAGTTGAGTAGCTCGGAGGAGGAGATTCAACTTCAATCAGTAAAAATGGAAGGGCAAATGAATCCAACAGTGAGACGATTACAATACTCAGAAGCTAGTGGATCGGAGAATCCAACACCTACGGCAACTGATGTTGTTCGTGGTAATCATAGCTTACAGATGGGAAAATACCTACCATTTGTGCCTCCAATTGATAGAGATGGTAAGAAGATCGTTAGACTGTGTGAGGAGGATTTGAAATCTTAGGAGGAATACTGGAAAACTGCTTTAATTGGATATGTAATTGGAGAGAATCTGTATGAAAAAGCTATGGAGAATTATGTGATTAATGTATGGAATTTTGTTGCAAAACCTCAGATCCTAATGCATGCTGAGGGATACTGTATTTTTCGATTCAATTCCATAGCTGATAGGGATCTAGTGTTGCAATCAGGACCCTACACATTCAGGAATAAACCTATGGTACTTAGAGGTTGGGAGATTGATTTTACATTTAACAAGGATGTTCTAAGTACAATTCCAGTTTGGGTAAGGTTTCCGGGGTTGCCGGTGGGATTTTGGTCGATTGAAGCACTTAGTAAAATGGCTAGTGCTATTGGAAAACCATTATACACTGATAAGTTTACTGCTCATTATGTAAAGATTTCCTATGCGAGAGTTCTAGTGGAGGTGGATGCTGCCTATACTCTTCCAGATCAGATTGAAATAGCGTCACCTTATGGACCAATGATTCAAGAAATTGAATATGATTGGAAGCCTCGCTTTTGTAATGAATGCTTAAAATTTGGGCATGACTCTATGGAATGCTGGTATAGCTCTAAATCTGATAAGAAACAAGAGACAATGGATGATGAGAATGGGAGGAAGCAGAGAAGAAGAGGAAAGAAGCACGGGAAAATTGGGAAACAAACCTGGATTGTCAAACAGAACCAAGGAGATGAAGATGATCAACTAGGAATGAGGCAAGTGCAGGAAATTATTCAGGAAACAAAATGTGTTGAGAGAATGGAAGATAAAAGGGAAGGTGCACTGTAGACTACTGGAATGCAAAATTCAATATAGGAGAGTGTGACTCTTGAAGCTGGCTGTATTAATGCAGAAGTAGGGAAGCAGATTGATAAAGGAAAGTGTATTGCTGTGCACATGGATAAAGGAAGAAGTGGTCAACATGCTGAGCCTAGACCACCTGACCCCATAAACTCCAAATGATTATTGTTACCTGGAACATTAGGAGGCTGAATCAAGCCCATAAGCAAAAAGAGGTTAAAACTCTTATTTCCAATAATAAGGTAGATATTATGGTATGTATTGAAACTAGAGTGAAGGAACATAAAGCAAAGAAAATACAGAAGAAAAGTGCAAAAGGATGGAATGTCTGTTGTAACTAGCAATGTGCTGTGAATGGTAGAATTTGTATATTATGGAGAAGTAATATTCAAATGAAAGTGAGCCATATGACAGACCAATTCATTCACTGCAGTGTGGATGATCCTAGAGCACAGTTTAAAACTCATCTTAGTGTCATATATGCTCAAAATGATGGACACAAGAGGGAAAATCTGGGGAATGACTTAAGATAGATTAATATAGCAGATAAGGAGACTTGGATATTGAGTGGTGACTTTAATAATGTCCTATGTTCTGAGGATAGAATAGGATCTCAGTTACATTTGCTGAAGTTCAGGGGTTTAAAGGATTGATTGATGATTTACAGTTAACTCCAATTAGAGCAAAAGGGTGGCACTATACAAATAAACAAAGTACTGGGAGTAGAGTGTATAGTAAAATAGACTGGGCTCTGGGAAACTACCAGTGGATACAACAGTGTGGACATGTGGAAGCAGACTATTTGAATTCTTCAGTATCAGATCACTCTCCTATTCTCATGAAATGCGGCAACCACAAATTACTGCACCCTAAACCATTCAGAATCTATGCTAATGTTATGGAACACCCTCAGTTTTTGAATGTTATTAAGCAGGTATGGGACCGGAAATATGAAGGTGCACCTATGCAGCAAGTATGGTGTAAACTGAAGGCAATGAAAGAAAAACTCAAGGAGATAAATGCTTTTATGGCTTCATATTAGCAGAAACTTGAACATGCAAGAGAGAGGTTGGATATTGTACAAATTCAAATGAGGGATAATCCTATGGATATAGAAATGATAGATGAAGAAAGAATGGCACTAGAGAATATAGAGAAATGGAGCAATGTAGAGGAGCAGGTGATGAGGCAGAAATCAAAGGCACACTGGATTGAGTGTGGTGATGCTAATACCAAATACTTCCATGCCCAATGAAATATTAGGTCCAGCCAAAACAGTATCACATCTATATACACTGATACAGGAATGAAGATAACTGATGCTAAACTTGTGGAGCAGGAATTCATAGATGTGTTTCAATCCTTAATGGGTGATTGTGCTACGGAATTGCCATGTGCAAACACAGAAGTAATAATAGAAGGACTTTGCTTAAAAGTGGAGAAGAAAAGAGCATTGATTCAGAAGGTGACTATTGAGGAGATAACTGAAGCAATTAAAGATATGCCTAAAGATAAAGCACCAGGGGTTTATGGCTTTCCTGTGGAGTTTTTTACAAGAAAATGGGAGATAGTGAAGGAGGACATCCTTGAAGCAGTGCAGGACTTCTTCAATACAAACAAGTTGCCTCAAATGATAAACACAACAGCCATTACTCTAGTTCCTAAAGTAAAAACACCAGCAACAGTAAAAGACTACAGGTCTATAGCTTGTTGTACTACTTTGTACAAGATTATTTCCAAGGTGCTTAAAAAGAGGATAAAAGGGGTACTGGATGGGTTGATTGATCAGGCACAATCTGACTTTATTGAATGAAGAAGCATAGTGCTGTTAAGGCACGAGCTCTTTAAAGGCTATGCAAGGAAAGGAGTGTCGCCAAGGTGTGTGATGAAAATAGACTTGAGGAAAGCATATGATACATTGGAATGGAGTTTTCTGAAATAGATATTGATTGACCTTGGTTTTTCTTATAAATTTGAGCAATGGATCATGATATGTACTACAATAGTATCATACTCATTGGTGCTGAATGGTGGATTGGCAAAGACTTTCAAAGGGAAAAGAGGGATTAGACAAGGGGATCCTATGTCCCCGTATTTGTTTGTTATAGCAATGGAGTATTTGAGCAGAGAAGTGAAGCAGCTGTATAAGAATGGGAACTTTAACTTTCATCCTAAGTGTAGAAAGTTGAAAAACAATCATGTGTGTTTTGCTTATGACTTGCTGATGTACTATCGAGCTGACATAGAGTCCATCAGAATTCTGAATGAGGCATTCAACAGGTTCTCACAAGCTTCAGGATTGCAGGCAAACATAAATAAAAGTGCCATATATATGGCTGGGATTGATCAGAAGAACAAGGAAGATATATTGCAAACACCGGGATTCGTAGAAGGCAAGTTACCTTTTAGATATCTGGGAATTCCATTGGATTCAAAAAAGTTTAGTATTGGACAGTATATGATTGAGAAAATAACAGCAAAAGTCACATGTTGGTCAGCAAGATTATTATCTTATGCAGGAAGATGTCAGTTGATAAAGTCAGTCATATTTGGCATCCAAACATATTGAGCGCAGGTATTCATCTTCCCAAAAAAAGTGCTGAAAATGATTGAAACGGTTTGTCGAACCTTTCTATGAAAAGGGAATGTAACAGTAACTAGGAAAGAATTAATATCTTGGGATAATGTTTGTAAACCAATAGCAGCTGGAGGACTAAATAAATGGTGTCAAAGGGTGGAACAAAGCAGCAGTCACTAAACACCTATGGGATCTAACCAGGAAGAAAGATTACTTATGGATACAATGGGTGCACAGTTTCTACATAAAGAAGAAGGAGTTGGACACAATGCCTACACCTAAGACAACAGCCTGGGTAATAAGGAAGATATTGGATAGCAGGGAAGAGATTATGAAGCATCCACAGATTCAAGGGGATTTGCAGCAAAGACTTCAAAGTCTGTGCAAGAATGAAAGATTCCAGATAAAGCTAATGTACAAGAAAATGATCCCAGAATATAGTAAAGTCGAGTGGAAAGGACTAATGTTACATTCAAGCGTGCATCCAAGATTCAGATTTATATCATGGATTGCAATGCAAAGGAGATTAGCAACTCTGGATAGATTGATGAAGATAGGTATTTCTACACCAATAGACTGTATATTCTGCAAGCAAACTGTGGAAACATTTGACCATTTGTTCTTTGAATGCTCAATAACAAAGAGATTGTGGTCGATATTGTGTCTATGGTTGGGGCATACAAGGAGTATAGGTGGCTGTGACTATGAATTGCAATGGGTTAGCAGGAAAGCAAAGACTAGGAAAGGCATAAATGGCATCACATGTTGTGTGTTTGCTACGACAGTTGCTGTGATATGGAGAGAAAGGAACAAAGGCAGATTTGAAACGAGTAAATATGAAGAGCACCAGATTTGCAGAGAAATAGTCCAACATATCCATGTTCGAGGGAAGAATTATAGGAAATGGAGAGAATCACTACAAAAGTTGGACTAGATTCCTTGATAAAGTGTACAGACAGTATAGGAAAACATATATTTAGATGATTAGTTGTTAGACATTTCTTTACATGTCACTGATATATGATGTATAGTGGTAGTAGTGAGTCAAAAATACTACTAGGACCATTGTATTCAAATTTTGAGTGTCAGTAGAATATAAGTTTAACTCAAAAATAAAAAAACTATGATCCTGTTTCTATGCTAATGTGTTTCCCCATTATGCCCTTTAGTTCATTTGACACCCTACCCCTTCAGTGATTGTCACAATGTGTGTCCCCCATCATGTCTAGATACTAATGGCACCAGGATGTATACTTAACTTAATTTGGACCTTTAGGTCTCAACTAAATTAACTTCATGAATTTGTACATGATAATTTATGTATGCCTGTAAACCTGTTTCTTCTCCTAATGACTTCAATATGAGGTTGTCTATATGGTACTTTGCTATGTATATCCTGTTGAACCTACTGGGCTGCTTGACTAGTTGCTTTATCTCAACTTGGTGTATTACTTAATTTCTGTCCCTCTATCACTACTTACTCTCCTTACTTGTTACTCATGCTATTCTGAATTCTCATTCTTAGCCGGCTGAAAGTTAAGGCTATCTAGGTTCTATTGTTGGCCTCCCTAGTGTGAGCATTGCTCGGGGTCCAATTGAGACCCTTGTGAACTCCGACACACTAGGGCTTGATCCTAGTCACTCCCTCAACCTCTAAAACTGACCCTACTATTCTACTTCCCTGTCATGTACTTTGTATTCAAGTTTGGTTGTGCAACACTTGGTGATGTGATTAATAAATTGAGTTGGACTCTTCTATGGACCTTTGAGTTGTATATGGAACGTGGCTTTGTTGAAAGCCTGGGTACACTGTGTAAGAGATATTGAAGGCCCAACAATGCTGGGTATTTATTTATTTTATTTGGGCCTACCATGGGCCTGTTCACTGTTATGTAATATTGTTACTTTACTCATTATTGGGCCTGTAATAATCTTTGTATAAACAATTGGGGTTGTTAGTAAAAGAGTAATGTGGTAGATTTTAATATTTACCTTAGATAACATGCCTCTAGGACTTAATAATGTGTTTTCTATATGTGTCGTTCACTCTCTATGTGTCAATATAGAAATCATGCCATTAGGAGAAGCACGCACTCACACTACTTGTCTACTAGCAACGCATGAGCTCAAATACTTCAATTATCGTTGTTGTTACATGTTATTAGAAAACCTGCCCATAGGAAATAAATATCGTTGAACTTTCCTTCAATTTTCACTACTGCAACATATCCACTAGAGATCATGCCTATAAGATTTTAATCATTTGTTATTGTACCGCATTGTTCACCTAGAGAACATTCCTATAAGGTTAAAGTATAACAATAAAATCGGTTCCAGGTGCTAATCGTTGGAGATCCTGTCCATAGGATACCACAATTCACCTTAATAACTGTTAATGATGCCCCTCTCAACATTGTTTATTGCTCAGTTAGGCCACTATCAAAATCATGAGTTATTCTGTGTTTCTCTCGGTAGATTCCATTATCTTTACTACATAAATCACTTAGATGCAATATCTACAGGACTAATAACTGGAAATCCTCCATTTCAATAATCAGTACGCAACAACTGTACAATCTCGTCTATGAGCAACGCTTGGCCTCTGAAACTGCTTGCACGCCTTGATGCCTTATCACATAGAAATCATGTCTATAGGGATTTAAGTTCCTTAATTCTAAACTGCCTAACATGAAAACTAGTTTCGCGTGCATTTGTTGCTTAAGTGTGGAGGAAAACTTGAGCCTTAACTGCCTATATGTGAAGTCCAAAGTTTTTTTTGTATGTCGCCTAGTTTTAACATTTCTGAGCAGCCTAAGTGAGGTCTAGAACCACCCAAAATAGAGGTCTAATACCTCCTGGACCATAGGTATGGGACGGGTAGTGCATGCGTAGGGTACGACTTATAATTGAATTAGATCTCTTTTAGGTAACAACTTTAACATAGTAAACGGATAGCAGGAGATGATAGTCTGTGCCCGATGAATAATATGAGTAACACCCCATCTCGAGGGAGTTAAGAAATATTATTTATATTGCACGGGGTGATCCTGTAGGCTAAAAAACTTAGGACCCCCATCTTATTTCTCTTCTATTTGAATCAAGTATTTGTACTCATCCATTCAGAATCTTTTTATAATAAAATTCTCAAACTTTGTGCTCTCTCTCTCTCTCTCTCTATTTATTTATCTGAATAATTCATATAATTCAAGTTCGACCAGGACCCGCCGTTGTGGACCTCGAAGAGTGCCTAACACCTTCTCTTTGAGGTAACTTAAACCCTTACCCGATTTTTGGTGATGTAGACTAGTTAAATCAGAGTCACTTGCAAAATAGGTGCCCTAACGCACCTTAAAAATTGTTAGTTGGCGACTCTCCTATTTTAATACTTCTTTAAAAGAGTTGTCACATGTCGAAACCCGATTTTGCGAGAAAAAGAAGCGCGACATCATGGCGACTCTACTGAGGATCCTTAGGTCTTACCATAGCAAATTTGGATTTTATGAATTAGTCTTCTTTGATAAACATGCTTCCTTCTTCTTTTATTTGCTTCTACATGCACATCCCGCTCCTATTTTCCTTTTATTTATCCAATTCATTGTAATATGCAAAATCCTTCCCTTCTCCACCCTTCCTTGCTCAAATTGGTCATAACATGCGTACCCCTTTTTCCTAGTCATGCTTATTTCCTCTAAGATTCTCATCATTGGTTTTAAAATGTCTACATCATGTCTCTCCCCACCCCTACTCCATGCTTACTTTATTTCCTATACTACACGAACTAATTTCTTCTTTTCTTTCTTTTTACGTCCTTTATGTTTATCTTAATACTGTCTTTATTGCTTTCATATATTTATCATGCAAATACTTGACAATGTGTTATTTATCTTTGCATAAAGCATGCTCCACATCATATTCTCCAATTAATATCATAGCGGCGCTTGATGAGTGTCCGCGCTCTTCCGAAATTACCTTTTTATTGGAAAGGCTATTTGCGGTAAACTAGTCGATCAACGGTGTAGTCAACGGTTCCGTGCCTTTCCCTCTCAAGTTCTCCACTTGAGAGTACCAGTCTAGACCCTTCTAGAAACCTCACTTCAATATCAACTGTGCATGCATCATGTCAAACCTAGTATGGGAACGTTGTTCGCATGATAATCCGCTAAGATAAGCCTTGTCCAAAGTACGATGGGATTTCCATAATCCCAATGGACACCATCACGTTATGTGCATTACTTGGGGAATATATGCCGATACGTTGATCATTAATGTGTAAATAGTCAGATCTGGAAGGGGAAAGGGATAACTTTATTTGTTTTGTAGAAAATGAGGCACGAAATCCTTAGGTTCGACATGGTTCAAACCGTCCCACCTTTGCTGCTTGATTGGTGGAAGAACCTCTCACCTAGTGACAAGAACCATGTGAAAAGGGTCGGAAATTTACCCTCCTTATTGGACATTCGGCCAAATAATGCATTGATTGAGGCCACCACTATGTTTTGGGATGAGAAAAGAGCTGTCTTCCACTTTGGTGACATAGAAATGACTCTTCTCTTAGAGGAAATAGGAGGATTCACTAGGCTACCATGGGATACTCTGGGTCTACTGGTACCAGAAAATCGCACTCCCCGAGGTTTCTTGAAAATGATGGGTTTCAAAAATGATGAATTACTCTGTCTGAAGAAGTCATACATACCATTTGAATTCCTTTATGAACTTTATGGGCATAGCAAGTCATATCGCCTTCACCATGATGAACTTGCCATTACTTCTTTGGGTTGGACACACCGCCGAATTTTTGTGTTCATTGTCTGTTTCATGAGGTTGCTGATATTTCCAATGAAAGAGAAGATAATCCACACCCGCTTAGCCATGGTTGCTAGGACTTTAATAGAGGGAATTTAGGGACAAAATTTCACCATTATCCCTATGATCTTTGCTGAAATGTACCGGGCTCTAGATCGATGCAAAAGGGGTATGGGCACTTCGAGGGCTGTAATTTGTTGCTGCAGGTATGGTTATTAGCACATTTCCAGAGAGGTGAATATCATCAAGAGCTTTTGCGATGACCACTGAACGAACACATAGCCTAACATCATCCAAAAAGAATGACATTATCCTAGATAGGTTCGCGCAACCTGGAAGTGCTGTGAGCTGGGTGCGCTTCTTCAGCAACTTGACTGACAAAAAGGTACATTGGATGTTCGAATGGTTCCCTAGCAGCGAGTTCATCATCAGGTCAAGAGAAACCACTCATCTAGTGTTGATCGGGTTAAGAGGAATCTCTCCTTATGCTCCTATAAGGGTAATGAGGCAAGCGGGAAGAAAGCAGGTTATACCTCAGGTTTCCAACATGGTCCAGTACAAAGCAGACTTCCAAGGGAATGTCATTCCATTCAAATTCGAGGCACATCATATGTGAAATCAAAAGGTCATTGTGGAGAAAGATACTATCGATCCAGACAGGTATCATGCTGTCCATATGTACTTCTACCCATTATGGTTGGTAGATGATATAGCGGGAGATGTCAAGCCAGAGATTAATCTAAAAATTAGGGTTATAGACAATGCTGCTGAAGCACAATTCAAGTATAGGATGCTGCGCAAAAGGGTCTTCGAGTCTAAAGCGAGGCATTTGGAACAACACAAAGTGGATATGGAAGCAATCAATGAATGGAAAGAAATTGCTACTAAATCAACAGAGAGATTGGAATATTTGGAGCAAGGGTTAATGGAACTTGAGGGGAAGATGAGGAAAAGGCTCTCGTATTGTCAAAATACGGAAGGCAATAAAGGAGGACATCTAGCAAGGGCTTATTTACTATTGGACATGCGCGACCTGGGGAACTTGATTTATGGATCCAAGAAGGCCAAGCATGGAGAAGGTCCCTCTGGGGCCAAGTAGATTAGGAAATAATGTTTTTACCGCTTTCTAGATACGATTAGATTTTGATTGTAATAAGGAAAATTCCATTAGTGACTCTTTTATCATTATTGTCGTTTTAGTAAGGATTCAGTTCATTTTTGCATTAATGAAATGACGCAATTATCGACATCAATTTTCTCCAAATCTATGTGTCGCTTAGGCCTAACTCGGGCACAACAAGGTCCCTCAAGTTAGGACCCGCATTTATTACATACATGTTTAAATATCGCAAACATCCTTTTAATACTCCTTATTGACTTGGTTACCTTTTGCTTTTATTTTCTTTTATTTATTCCCATCCCCGCATACTAGCATCATTAGCATATCACACCAGATCCAGAGGTTCTCCACCTCCTCCACCATCAAGTGATCCCAAAAACAAAGGAAAGACAAAAATGGACGATGAGCGGTATTAGAAAAGACAATGCTGCCCATGTAGAGAATATTGAAACTTCAGATGGTCGAAGTACTCCGGCACGGAATGACCTGGTTTTACGTCTGGAACAGAAAATATTGGAGATACAAGGGGAGCTTGAGGAGGTACGGAACTTGGAAAAGCTTTCCCCCCACCCTAAACGTTCACGATGTTAACCAACAAAACATAAACGCCCAAAACTCGGCACCTCCCCAAAACACAGAAAACCAAAATCCGCAAAATCCTCCCGCACCTCATCAATACGCCGCACCTCCTCAAAACCATAATCCCCACCAGTACCTACCCCTCCACAGCACCATCACCATCTAACTCAGTATCCACAAATAACTACCTACCACACTCCTCAAAGCGCACCACAACCTACCCTGATCCCCAAAAATCAACCAACGACCACCAATATGCCCAGATTGCTGGAGTCCATTAAGGAAATCCCATATACGTGAAAACCTTACCCCATACCCCATAACAGACCCTATACATACCTGAATCTGCCGAGAAGGACCTTCTTATCAAGAACATAGCATATGAACTTAAGAAACTTACTGGAAGAGTTCAAAGTGTCGAATGGGGTAAAGTCATTGAGGGTTTGAATAATGAAGATTTGTGTATTCAACTGGATGTAGAACTTCCAGAGGGTTATAAACCTCCTAAGTTCTAAATGTTTGACGTGACTGGCAATCCGAAGGTGCACTTGAGAATGTATTGCGACAAGCTTGTGGCCGTTGGCAAGGATGAAAGAATCCGCATGAAGCTATTCATGAGTAGCCTCACTGAAGATGCCCTATCTTGGTACATCAGTCAGAACCCAAATAAATGGGTTAATTAGGTAAGCATAGCATCGGATTTCATGGATCGGTTCAGGTTTAACTCAGAAAATGCACCTGATGTTTTCTACATTCAGAACTTTAAGAAGAAGCCAACAGAACTTTCGGTGAGTATGCCACTCGATGGAGGTCTGAAGCTGCAAAACTAAGGCCAGCACTGGAAGAAGAACAAATGAATAAGTTCTTCGTCAGAGCTCAGTATCCGCAATACTACGAGAGACTGATGTTTATTGAAAACCACAAATTTTGTGACATTATCAAGTTGGGAGAAACAATAGAAGAAGTGATGAAAAACGATATGGTGACAAATTTTGAAGCACTGAAAACCACGAATAAATCCTTACAGTCAGGAGGTATCTCCAAGAAGAAACAAGTAGGGGCAGCGATGGTAGCCCAAGGTCCAAAATCTCCTCTTACCTACCAAACACCCCTATCCACATATCAGCCTTCACCTCCCAGATAACAACAGCCTGCTGCCACTTACCATACTTATAACACCAAGCCAACATACTACCATTCACCACCAGCCCACCAAAACTACCAAAAATCTAGGCCAAATTTCGACCGCAGACCACCCAGACAATACACCCCAATTGATGAACCCATAACCAATTGTACGATACACTGAAGACTGCTGGTTATGTCACTCCTGTTCCCGCTATTGCTATGGAAAACTCCTCCCAGTGGATTAATCCAAATAAGACATGTGCCTATCACTCAGGTATGAAGGGTCATACTATTGATAAATTTCACACTTTGAAGGATAAAATTCAGACATTAATTGACACCAAAGTTATACAGGCAAATGTGACTGCACCTAATGTCCGTAACAATCCTCTCCCAGATCATATAAGTGAAGGGTAAACATGATAGAGACCATTGAACAATGGGACCCGGAAGGGTCAATTAGACTCGTTCGAGAAGGGGATAATCCTAAAACATCTCCAGTCACCCTCACACCTATCGTGGTACAAACTCAGGCACCGATTGAGGCTGAAGTAGCCACACCAACTCCGTTTGAGGTTGGAGTGACAACACCCTTCACCGTGATGGTAGCACCTACACTGTCTTTTAAGATAATGCTATACCTTGGGATTATGTGGCAGAATCAAGAAGGAAAGGAAAGGAAAAAATGGAAGAAACAGGTGCAGCGCAAGGCATGACCAGAACTGGTAGGGTTTATACACCCGGGCATTTGGGAGGAACAAGCAAAGAAGCCGCTTGTCATAGAGACTGGCCTAGATGATCTTTGGAGAAAGGTGCAGGCGAGAGAATATTCTGTAGTTTATCATCTGAACAAAAACCCTGCTCAAATATCCATTTTATCACTACTGCAGAACTCCGATACGTATAGGAATTCCTTGATGGAGGTATTGAATGAAGCCTATGTACCCAATAACATCACTCGTGGAGAGATAACCAATATGGCGGGGCAAGTGTTGGAAGCCACAAGATCACTTTTCATGAAGACGAGCTGTCACCAGAAGGATTAAGTCACAACAGGGCACTGCATATCACAGTGCAATTTGAGTACAAATTCATGCCAGGATCCTGATAGATGGGGGTTCGAGTCTCAACATCCACCCACTAAATACTTTGAAAAGGTTGGGTAAAGGTCTGCATGAGATACGAGCAGAGAGTATGAACGTGAAAGAATTTGTTGGGTCTCAAAGGGCCACAATTGGGGAAACTAATCTCAACCTACAGATGGGCCCGACCTGATTTGATGTTGAGTTTCAAGTGTTAGATATATTCGCTACAGACAATCTGTTGTTGGGATGACCTTGGATACATGCCGCTGGGGCCGTATCTTCTACTCTACATCAGGCCGTGAAGTTCGAGTGGAACCATCAGGAAGTAATTATCCATGGGGACGGAAGTAGTCCAATTTATCCCAATTAAACTGTTCCGGTCGTTGAGAATAGAAGGAAGTTTATTATTATCCTTTACATTTTCTCTCTACAGTATTATTATTACTTACCCTGATGAACCTACGACTGTGACATGTAATGAGACAAGCAACATAAGGATAGTGATTCAGAGGATCTGGAAGAAGATATAGTACCTGAGGAAATTGTCAGAGAAGTGGAAAATTTTGAAAACAAGCCTAAGTCCAATTTGGATGGACTGAAATGGCTAATTTGGGAGAGTCTAAAACAGTCAAAGAAACTCGTGTAAGCATTCACATATCGCCATCAGAAAAAGAAGAATAAATCCAATTTTTGAAAGAGTACGAGGATATATTTGCATGGTCCTATGATGATATGATCGGTTTGAGCATGTCTATGGTGGCTCATAAACTACCGACCAACCCTATGTGTCCGCCTGTATAGCAAAAGCTCAGAATATTCAAGCCAGCTATGAGTCTGAAAATAAAAGAGGAAGTCATCTAGCAGATCAAAGCTAAGGTTCTCAGAGTGGTTGAATATCCAATCTGGTTGGCTAATATTAGGCCAGTTCCAAAGAAGAATGGAAAAGTCAGAGCATATGTCGACTATCGGGACTTAAACAGAGCAAGTCCCAAAGATGATTTCCCGTTACCTAATATACAAATACTGATCTACAACTGTGCCAAGCATGAACTCCAGTCCTTTGTGGATTTCTTCGCGGGATATCATCAAATATGTCGAAAAGACAGCCTTTATTACACTATGGGGAGTATATTGCTATAAAATGATGTCGTTTGGCCTAAAGAATGATAGAGCCACTTACATGAGGGCCATGACAACCATTTTCCATGACATAATATATAAGGAGATAGAGGTGTACGTGGACGACATCATCATCAAATCTAAAAAGGGTATAGATCATATAGCAGATTTGAGGAAATTCTTTGATCGTTTTTGAAGGTACAATCTGAAACTGAATCTCGCAAAATGTGCCTTTGGAGTCCCTGTTGGAAAGTTGTTAGGGTTCAGGATCAGCCACCGAGGAATTGAGCTAGACTCGTCAAAGGCCAAGTCTATCCAAGACTTTCCACCTACAAAGAACAAGAAAGATGTGATGAGTTTCTTAGGAGTCTCCATCAACTGTGATTTGTGAACCAATTTTCAAAATGTTGAAGAAGGACACTGCAACAAGCTGGACCGAAGAATGTCAGAAAGCCTTTGACAAAATCAAGGAATATTTGTCCACACCACCAGTCCTGGTCCCACCGGAATCTAGGAGACCTATGATATTCTATTTATCTGTACTAGATGGGGTTTTCAGATGTGTCTTGGGACAACACGATGAGACAAGAAGGAAAGAACATGCCATATACTATCTGAGTAAGAAGTTCACACCCTATGAAGCACGATATTATTAGTTGGAACGCACCTGCTGTGCTTTGACGTGGATAACTTAAAAGTTGAGGCACTACTTCTTTGCCTACACCACATATCTCATATCAAGGATGGATCCGCTTACATCTTCTAGAAACCCATGCCTACGGGGAAGTTGGCAAAATGGCAGATACTACTGAGTGAGTTCGACATCATCTATGTAACTCTGAAAGATGTCAAGGAACAAACATTGGCGGATTAACTGGCAGAAAATCATGTAAGCGGAGAATACGAACCATTGAAAATGTATTTTCCCAATGAAGAGGTATCATTCGTAGGAGAAGATATCACCGAAACCTACAATGGTTGGAGAATTTTCTTCGATGGGCTGCAAATTTCAAAGGAGTAGGTATTGGAGTAGTTTTGGTATCAGAGACAGGTCAACATTATCCGAAAAGCTCGGAATTTCCATGTACCAACAATATGGCAGAATATGAGGCTTGCATCTTGGGACTCAAGTTGGCCATTGACATGAACATTCAAGAATTGCTAGTAATTGGTGATTAAGATCTTTTGGTACATTAGGTTCTAGGAGAATGGGATACAAAGAATACCAAAATATTTCCTTATCTATACTATGTACAAGAATTGATGAAGAGATTCACAAAGATAAAGTTCAAACATGTTCCGAGAATCCAGAATGAGTTCGCAGATGCATTGGACACTCTATCTTCCATGATACAACACCAGACAAGAATTTCATCGATCCTATCCCAGTAGGGATTCATAATCAGCCAGCTTATTATTCTCACGTTGAAGAAGAAACTGATGGAAACCCATGGTTCCATGACATCAAAGAATATTTGGCAAAAAGAGAGTACCCGGAGCACGCAAATCATGCTCAGAAATTCACACTCCGAAGATTATCCAACCACTTCTTCCAAAGAGGAGGAATTCTGTACAGGACTCCGGATCTGGGGTTATTACGATGTGTTGACGCCAAGGAAGCATCCAAATTGCTCGAAGAGATACATGCCAGAACTTTCAGACCTCACATGAATGGCTTTGTCTTAGCTAAAAAGATATTAAAAGCAGGTTACTTTTTGATGACTATGGAAATGGACTGCATCAGGCATGTCCAAAAATGTCATCAATGCCAAGTACATGCTGATATGATATGAGTACCACCCATTAAACTCATTGCAACAAGTGCACCTTGGCCTTTCTCCGCCTGGGGGATGGATATCATCGGTCCAATCGAACCCGCTACTTCAAATGGGCACAGGTTCATTCTAGTGGCCATAGAATATTTCACAAAATGGGTTGAAGCCGCATCATACAAGGCTGTAACTAAGAAGGTCGTCACAAATGTCTCTAAAAATTTCACAGTCATTAGTCCATCTAAATTACTTGATATTGCATACTACTATGTATCAAATAACTACATTCATCAAATGAATGCACATTTTTTTTGAAAAATTTATTTTCATAAACAACGAGATGCTGTCCGGGGTGACTCAAATAGGATTTCAAGGAAGGAGCAAAAGCAAAGAAAGAAGATGAAAGCACGAACCAACCTTCCCCCACAAAACTCACAATTTTCTTTGGATATAGGTATAGTAAGACGACAATATAAGCAGACACATCAGGTCACTACCTTCAAGATAGCAAATTTTCTATCACAAACACCTCCAACTAAGAAATACTCTACTTTCTCACTACCACCCATCATTTTCTTTGGATGAGGCTAAGCACTATCTCCTCAATTGTATAAGTCTAAGCACTGCCTTTCTTTGCATGAGACTAAGCATTGTATCCTCTTTACATGAGGCTAATAACTTCCTCATCAATTGCATAAGTCTAAGCACTGCCTTTATTTGCATGAGACTAAGCATTGTTCTTTACATGAGGCTAAGCATTGCCTCCCAAATTGCATAAGACTAAGCACTGACTTTCCTTGCATCAAGACTAAGCACTGTCTCCTCTTCTTGCATGAGGCTAAGCATTGCCTCCCAAATTTCATAAGGCTAGGCACTGCCTTTCCTTGCATCGAAACTAAGCATTGTCTCCTCTTCTTGCATGAGGCTAAGCATTGCCTCTCAAATTTCATAAGGCTAAGAATTGCCTTTCCTTGCATTGAGACTAAGCACTGTTTCCTCTTCTTGCATGAGGCTAAGCATTGCCTCCCAAATTGCATAAGGCTAACCAATGCCCTTCCTTGCATCGAGACTAAGAACTGTCTCCTCTTCTTGCATGAGTCTAAGCATTGCCTCCCAAATTGCATAAGGCTAAGCACTGCCTTTTCGTACATCGAGACTAAGCATTGTCTCCTCTTTTTACATGAGGCTAATCATTGCCTTCCAAATTTCATAAGGCTAAGTACTGCCTTTCCTTGCATCGAGACTAAGCATTATCTCCTCTTATTGTATGAGGCTAAACATTGCCTCCCAAATTGCATAAGGCTAAGCACTTCCTTTCCTTGCATCGAGGCTAAGCACTGCCTTTCCTTGCATCGAGACTAAGCAATGTCTCCTCTTCTTGCATGAGGCTAAGCATTGCCTCATAAAATGCATAAGGTTAAGCACTGCCTTTCCTACCATCGAGACTAAGCACTGTCTCCTCTTCTTGAATGAGGATAAGCATTGTCTCCCTAATTGCATAAGGCTAAGCCCTACCCTTTACTTGCATCGAGACTAAGCACTATTTCCTCTTCTTGCACGAGGCTAAGCATTGCCCCCCTAATTGCATAAGGCTAAGAACTGCCTTTTCTTGCATCGAGACTAAGCATTATATCCTCTTCTTGCATCGAGACTGAGCACTGTCTCCTCTTCTTGAATGAGGCTAAGCATTGTCTCCCTAATTGAATAAGGCTAATCCCTACCCTTTACTTGCATCGAGACTAAGCACTGTCTCCTCTTCTTGCACGAGGCTAAGCATTGCCCCCCTAATTGCATAAGGCTAAGAACTTCCTTTCCTTGCATCGAGACTAAGAATCATATCCTCTTATTTCATAAGGCTAAGCACTGCCTCCTCAATTGCCTAAGGCTAAGCATTGCCTTGTCCTTACATAAGACCAAATGCTATCTCCATTACGCTATTTAAAACCTAGCACTATCTCTTATTCGCCTGGGATTAAGCATTGCTTAAGCTCTATTTTGTTTTAATTCACACACAACCGAGTATCATATATTTACATCTCATGGGCGGAAACATCTCCATTTTGTCCAAAGGCGTCATAGTACGAAGGCATCATCCTGATAGCCGGAAGACACCATTCCATGGCCTGAGGATCTCTCAATATTGCACATCATTATTCAAAGGTGTCATGGTTTAGAGGCATCATTTTCATGGCCCGAAGACATCATTTCATGGCCTGCGAATCCCTTATCACATGATCATGGCCCAAGACATCATGGTCTAAGGACATCATCCTCACCGTCCAAAGTCAACTTTCATGGTCCAAAGGGAATTTGCATCATATTTAAATTCTCGCAATAATCCATATATACTTGCATGCATCGTGTTTTAAGTTTTGTAGGTAATCCAGGAAGTCACCGTTCTCCTAACAGGAGCAATCTTTGCTCCGGTTTCCATTCAACGTTCACATCTTGCAATTATTTCAAACGCAACCAAGCACCATCAGTTACCACTTTTACTTGATAACCGTTCAGATACTCATTCTGAGATACATCCGTAACGTTTCATACTCACATTCACAATTTCGTATTAATTCATCTGATATTGTCCTACCCAAAAGAACCCTTTCCGAAGCATACGATCGTTCCTATAACAACTCCATCGGTTCAGTTCACCGTTGGATCTTGAACTACACACAGGCTGATACCCGTAACACCTTGGATATGTAGGAAACTCAGGAATCAGGGTTCGGACTCCATTTTTAAATCACCTCATTCGGTCAAAATCGGTCATCATTTTTCTTTACCCGACAACTCTTTCATCATTCCCGGGTAAAGAGGTGTCACGACCCAATTTCGTATTAGGCCGTGATGGCGCCCAACACGATTGTTAGGCAAGTTAACACGGATCAAACTAAGAACATTACTAATAGCGCAAACCACTAAGTGAATAACCTTCTACATTAACTAAAAATATTGTTAATATTACTAACTTAACATGATTTAAATGGAACAATAAATGCGACTGTAATCATTTGAATTTAACCTCAAAACCAGTAAGTCTACTAATGTGTGTGCCAAGGCCTGGTGTCACAAGTAAATGAGCCATCTAGCAGAATATACAAGATCATATACTAGTCTACTGTCCGGAAGGAAGTAGACAGAAAAATGAAATATAAAGAAGACTCCAGCTGCTGCAGAATGGCTCAAAAGGGCAGCTCACCGATAGTCTCGAACTGGGGAAGTAGAACTATGCGCCGAGATAGTGACCAGATGCACTCGCCTCAAATCCTATACAATCAAGTACAGAAGTGTAGCATGAGTACATAAGAATATGTACCCAGTAAGTATCTAGTCTAACCTCGAAGAAATAGTGACGAGGGATCGACTTCGACACATACTAGGGCCAACAATATAATAATGTAAGAATTCTCAATAATCACAATATGTAGAAATAACAATAAATAAGAATACGAGACAACTGAATGACGCTTTCATCAAATTTAAGAATCCAAACACTTCCTTTATTTAAACAAATGTCCTTCAAACAGAAATTTTATACTAATTAATAAAAAAGGCTTCCAGTGCTATTATCACACATAAATTCCACCAAGGACGTTCGGCCCGATCCAACATAAAAATGTAAACTGTGCGCCGAGGGTCAAACAGCGTGAACCATAGATGCATCTATTACCCCGCTCGTGAATCATCCATGCGACACGGTCAAACATAAATTTAAAGAACTAACCCGCTCGCGAATTATTCATGCAACGGGGTCAAATATAAATGTAAAGGATTACCCCGCTCGCGAATCATACCTGCGACGCGGTTACACATAGGTTTCTTAGATTATTTTAGTATTCTTCCATTCTTTTCAAAATACGAAATTCAAATGAAAAACTTTAAGGTTCCGAGTTTTATAACAATTTCAACTTCCTCCAAAACATTTAGCAATAACTAAATTCCACTACTTCTCAAAGCAAACAATAAACACAAATCAGTAACTATATCAACAAGGCATGATGTAAGCCTAAACTACCCGGACATTGGCATAGTTAGTAGCTACGTTTGGACTCTCGTCACCTAGTGCGTAGGTATTCCCCCACATATAATCACGGCTGACCAACCGCAGGTGCGGTCGCATCAGAACTGGTGCAGCAACAGCTCTTTTGAGCTTCAAACTCGACTCGCACGATGTTCGAATGGTATCCGGGGTCCCCAAGGCCCCGTCTAAACATACCTACAAGTTTGGAATCATAAGAGGGACTCTCTCGCACTCTCAGAATGCCCAAAACAACATTAAAACTAAAAATCGCAACCCAAAACCAATAAATAAAAACTTAATAGTTTCAAGTTTATTTCACTCGCAATGCACCGAAGTGTACTTAAACTACTCGGAATGACACCAAAATTTGCATGCAAGTCTTAAATGGCATTACAGAACTATTCCCGATCTCGAAATTTCGTTTGGACCTCGATATCACCAAAACTTCAACCCAAATTTAAATAACTTCTAAAACCTTTAAGAACCAACTTTCACTATTAGGCGCTGAAACGCTCCCGGGTCATCCGAAACCCGCTCCGAGCATACGCCCAAGTCCGAAATCATCATACAAACCTATTGGAACCATCCAATCCTGATTCTGAGGTCGCTTACTCAAAATGTTGACTGAAGTCAATCTTGTCCCTTTTGGCCAACCTTAAGGTACCAAGTGTTCTGATTTCACTCCAAACTCTCAAAATCTCCGAGCCAACCATCCCCACAAGTCATAAGTCAGTAAAAGAAAGTACGAAGAGTCTTATTTAGGGGTACAAAGTTCTAGAAAGTAAAATGACCGGCCGAGTCTGTTTACCTTGAAAATGGTTTCAATAATTATATTTGATTGTGGTTCTAAAAATACATGATTTATTCCAATACTAGTTAATAATTAAGAAGCAATGAATGTAAGCAAAGAAAATGATACAAGCAAACCAAAGTTGTCACAAGGTTGGGGCCTCGAGCTTACTGAAAATGGGGCCTTAAGGTCGAATAATAGCAACAACTGAAAGACAATAAATGAAGAACAATAAACAAGGAGCAATAAAGCTGAGAGACAATGTTGAGCACAAAAAAAAGTTGAGAATGTTCTATTGCAGTCAATATGTCCCTTTATAAAATGATAGGGATCCCCTTTATATAGGAGGGCAGGATCCCAACATAGTACATCCCTAATTATGATAAAGAAATACTATTGGTACAATTGTATCATGACTCAGTATGGACTTGTACTATTTCTTGCAGACCTTATCAGTTCTAACCACATGTCCTTGGGAATTTTCCCGCCTTCCATGACGGTCATCGATTTTTATGATGCCTCGAGGTCTGCCGTGACGATTTCGACATACCCTCTCGAGGTATGCACTCTGAGGTTGAACTTCAGATTTCCCTTCGAGCCTTTCGAGATTGGACTTAGAATTCCATAGAGACCCTAAAGTCGGGCTTCCCCAATTTTGGCCGTATACAGATAGTCCCCGCGTTTCTCAGAATGAAATGATGAGAAATGATTTTGAATTATTGGCTCTTTGATATTTCCCTCGTGACGTCAGCCGCGTGAAGTTAGCATTGATGTGATAGAAAGGTTGCATAGAGGCCATGAAAACACGATTTTTGAAAAGCCCACGAACCGCTACTACCGCCCTTTCAACTCCTCCAATACGCTTAGAGGACCCTATAAATATTTCAATCCTTCACCCTTCATACTTTTACTCTTTACAATATTTTCAAATCCTAATTAACAGTTTTCCGCCTTCATTCCTTCTCTGCACTCATTTCTTTGTTGGTTTCTTCTTCTTACTCTAAAACTTCACCATAGTCATGGCCAAAACTTCTAAGACAGTCCCTTAAAAAGAGAAAGCCCCCTCTTCTTCACACTTGTCTAAGAACAAAACAGTTGTACCCTCTCATGTAGAGTAGTGCATCCACGGGCCCTGTGAAACGTCATCTGATTTTAAGGACGATAGGCCTTCTTCGGTAGCGGGCCGATGCGAGCCCATGTCTCGATATGTCAGTCTGGTAACCGATATCGAAAAGGTGAAGGTCGATTGCCATTGGGGGGAGGCGGTTCAAGAGGAAATTCCTTCATCTAAAGAAGATATAACTACTTATAAAGTTGGCTTTCTCAGCGTATACACATACCCCTTCACCTTAGGTCCTGTGGACCCTTCTTCGCTACCATTAGATCCAGTGATCTTCAATTTTTGCCGACAATATCGAGTGACGCTCGGCCAGATCTATCCTTCTTTTTGGAGAATCGTCTATCTAATCAGATATTATTCAAACATGGTCGAGGGGATTTTCTTTCACCCTTGACCACATGATTAGACTGTATAGCTCTCGTCTATATCAAGGTGGCCTAGTTAAACTGCAACGTCGATCCTCGAAGGCATTCTTTTCTAGCATCGATGAAGACAAGGACCGAGGGTGGATGAGCCGCTTCGTTCGAGTAAGGACCTCATACCTGATCCCTAACGAGAAGATGCCATTCCCTAAGGAATAGAATATGAGTCATGAGTGCCGATTTATCAAATATGCTTCATTAATTTGATGTTTTTGCCCTTTTGAACTTATTCTCTTCTGATGATGCAGTCGCCGAGTGGTACCCTGGTGCGGTCAAAGACCTCCTGAGCTTGGTACGAAAATTGTATTCCATCTCCCCATATGTTAATCGTGTTTGGTGCGCCTTGGCCAAAACCCGATGGGAGGCCAAAAATCATGGTAAGTTTTAATCACTATCGTATCTGAATTCCTTAGTAAGATATTTCTTGGTGGTATACTCGATATTTTATGCTTTTTCAGGCCTTGGTGAAGCCGTTTTAATGAGGCCGCCTCCACCTGGTGAAGTGGAGACCCAAAATTCCGTCAAAGATAAGAAGAGAAAGAAGGAGACATCGGCGGAGTCTCCGAAACCAAAGAGAGTCAAAACTCTAAAGCCTAGGGCTGATGCGACGACCTTAACTTCGGCAACTGTTGAGTCTTCATGCGTAAGACGAAGATGATGATAATTTCCCACTGGTATTTAGGGGAAAGCGAAGCGTCGATACTTCAAAAGCTGCCGAGCTGGATACTGTCGATCTAGGGGCTGTCGACACGGTCCTCGAGCCGATCATTGACCAGGATACATCATGTGCCGATGAGCATTTGGCTGGCAAATTCGGGGGATCCAGCTTTGAGACTCTTCTAGGGAGAGAGAAGGCCCCAATTGGGGTTGTTACCATAGATGATCCTCCGCCAAGCCCGTCATTTTCTTCAGGAAAAATACGAGATGTCCAAAATAGGGAAACTCCCGACGTGGGGGCATTCTAGGGAGAGAATGATATATTTGAAGATTACTTTGCCGGTGTTGAGGAGGAGCATGATCTTGATGCTCCAATTATTCTCTAGGAGGCTGAGAAACTCCAGAAACAGGTACAAATACTTGTGCTTTTGAGTTTTGATTCTTATTTTTCTGACTACCTCCCTTGTGTTATAGGTCGTTAGACTTTACGACCGGGCCTTCTCCAAGTTAAGAGCCGAGCTGACTCATTGTGAGGAGGAGTTTGGGAAGCTCGTGGCAGAGTCGAATGAGCCCAAAACTCTGCATGCACGAAGGGGAGAGGAAATGAACAACCTTTGGGCAGGCTTGGAGAAAGCACTTCAAGTGCAGGACAATTCATTGAACATGTAGCTTAGCCTTCGAGGGTCTGCTTTCCGTTTTCATAACTTAGTGTTCAACAATTTGACTTGGTTTCTGTAGATCAAGCAGATGGATGACTTAGTGGGGAAACTTTGAGAAGAGATTGTGGCCAAAAGTGCTGAGATCCTCGACCTGAAATGGAGCATGGATAACATGTCCTCTGAGAAAGACAATCTTCAAGAGGAGCTGACCTCGGCCCAGCATCTTCTTCAGGCTGCGAAAGAGGAGGAACAAATATAAAGAGCTTAATGCAAAATTGTTCGTCGCGCTATCCACAGCCAATTCTGAGGCCGACACACTTATATCCTCGTAACGAGAAGATGCCGTTGCCGCAAATGCTCGAGCCAAGAAGATATCTGAAGAGGCCGAGCTCAAGCTGACCCACGCCCTCGGGCATGTTCGATTAGAAGTTCGAAGGCAGGATTTTGAAGAAGTGAATGCCAAGGGTTTCGATCTCTCTATCGAATTTGAGGAAGTGAAGGCCTTAGAAGAAGAGTCGGCAACACTGATCACTTTCGATGATAGCTGTGCTAGTGGCCCGGAGAGCAGTGAAGATGAAGACTAGAACCCTTTTTGTTATTTTTATTTCTTCTTCTTTTGGGTTAGGGCCCTGTGTGATAGCTTTGTAAATGCATTCTTTGTAAATGCACTTGTGTAAATACGCCTTTTTGGAATACAAAGAATCTTCTTGTTTTGCTTTTACTTCGCATTGATACCTTTGATGCTCCGCCTTTATGTGTTTATTCAAAGTCCAGGTTCGAACTTAATTTAAAATTCTTAGAGCTTGGTCTTGGCGTAATAGAGACCCTTAATACCGAGCTTCTCTGACTCTAATAACATACCTTCCTGAGAACTGACAAGAAAACAATTTGACTTCTCGACCCATCGGGGCGTTGTGCGATGACATCATTCTTACGACGTGACCGCGAAGTTACTGAAGTGGCCTACCGATTCGTTTCCCCAAAAGTCATAATTGCTTCGTCAGAGCCGGTTGGATATCAACATCAATGAATAGTCGTCGCTTTTTTCTTATATATACTTGCGTTACCTTTCATTAAGATTTTTACCGCTTTGTGCAACCATCTTCTTCTGCAGAGTTCCTTTCCTCCACAATTTCCGCCATATCAGTTTAAAGCTTTCACTGGCGTTTTCATTTCCTCTTTCTTGTTTTGAAGAGATCATGGCTACCGTATCCACATCCGTTCATCAAAAAGAGGGAAGCCTCCCCTCTACTTCCTGCCTGGCTGGTGGTACACCACCGATGCTTGGCGAGCTAACCTCGAACTGCTTTGCCTTGAAAAAAGATTTCACGCTAGAGAAGCTCCCAAATGTTCCTGGTCATCGAGAACATGCATCGAGATACATTAGGTCAATCGATGAGAGACACCTCGAAGCCGTGACGAGAGATTGTTGATGGGGAGAAAGGGTAGTACTGCAGATACCCTCTCCAGAAGAGGATATTATGGCCCATGTAGAGAGGATTCTGAACGTGTATACGTACCCCTTTGAGTTAGGTCCCCTCGACCGACTCGTGCTCGAATTCTGTCGAAAGTATCGAGTTACTTTGGCTCAGATCCATCCATCTTTTTGGCGGATCGTGCTGATGATTAGATTTTTTGTTGAAAAGGCCGAGCTTGAGTTTACTCTTAGCCACCTTATTAGGATGAATCGGCCTCTACATTTCCAAGGTCTAATTAAACTACGACGCTGATCTACCAAACCCTTCTTCGCAAGAGACGTCGAGGACAAGGATCAAGGATGGATGAGTCGGTTTATTCGAGTTAGGACCATTGACATCATCCCTGCAGAGTTCCTTCCATTCCCCGAGGAATGGAACTTTAAACATAAGTAGTATGTTGTACCTTATTACTTTTGTTCTCATTTTTGTCAGATTTCATAAGAACGCTCCTTTTCCCCTTACACAGCGGTCCCGTGGATGCCAGATGCGGTCCTCGATCTCCCGGACTAGGTTCGCAAATTGGCGGTTGCTTCGGCCTATGACAAACGCAAGTGGCGAGATTTGTCGAAGGGAAAATGGGAGGCAAAACACCATGGTATGTGCTATGTGTTCCTCTTTTAAGGAGTATTTTTCTTTATATATATATATTGTTTTTTCCTGCGGCAGGCATCAGTGAGTTCTCTGAGATGAGACAATTTCCTCTCGAGGAGTTTGAATGTCCTTCAGCTTCAGATCCAAAGAAGGATAATAAAAGGAAAGAATCCTCGGGGAACGAGGATATTCATAGCAAAACAGGACCTTCACGGAGGCACAAAGAGGTTGCAGCCATCGACAAATGTCTTATATTCGTTGGTCGATTCGTGGATGATATCGCTGCCGAAGAGAATGGTTCTGTGCTGATAGATCGAACCAGGAGGCCTCTCAAGGCTGTTAAGCCTACTGGACTCGAGGCCCCTAGCCTCGAGGGAGAGGCTCCAAAAGAGAAGAGGGGTAAAGGTCCTTAATTACCTGATTTGGCAGCTGGTTGTGAGGAGTCGACAGTACTCCGGTGGGAATGGGCTCCGTCACACCTTTGCCCGATTAGAGTGTCTTGGGAGCTTTTCCTGAGTCCACGACAACAAGTCCTTTACCATTATTCTCATCTTCCTCCGAAGATACCACAAGGGACGCTTGGATCCAGAGGTCGCCCAAATTAGGCAGGGTCCCTAGTGAACACGACCCCTTCCGGGGTTGTTCTACCGGGGCCGATGATACTGGGCCAGTAGATGTGAACTCCACCTTTAAGGAGGCTCAACGACTTTGTTCTGTGGTGAGTTTTGTGATGGCATTATGACCTTTCTAACTTCATACTTTCTTTTCTTTTCCTAACTGGGCCTTATTTTTCGTAGGTCTTTGACAAACTCAAGACTAAGCTGCTTTGCTGCGAGGCCAAGTTGCGTAGGTCCTCAAACAGGGAGAAATCCCTCAGGCTTCTTTGTAATAAGAAGGAAAATGAATTGGTACACCTTCGGTCGGAACTGACCCGAGCTCGCAAGTATGAAGATGGGCTAGAGAAGTAGGTAACGTTGGTTCTGAATGAATATGGATTCCTCCTCCCATCTTCGGAGGTTAACACTTCGATGTTTCAGTTACAACAAAAGATCGAGATGCTGGAACGCCTTCGAGGCGAAGTCAACCAGGTCAATTCTGAGTGCAACGAATTGAAGGCATAGATGGGTATCCTTATTGCGGCAAGAAATAATGCTTTGTCTAAGGTCTCTACCCTTGAAATTCAACTCCATAATGGCCGAGAGAGAAACTCGATTCAGGCGAGCAGGATAGCTAATCTCGAAACCGGTCTCTTTAAGATGAAGGCCGAAATTGTGGAGGCTCGAGCAGAAGCCGAAGAGGTTCGAGTAAAGGTTGATAAGAAGGTGGCCATCTACCTAAAAGATGCTACTGATGCTCAGAAGGAGTTGAGGGGGGCTTCCAATCGAGAGAGAAGAAGTAATGAATATGCCCGACACAGATCCCTGAGGGAAACTCTCGAGGAGATTCATGCTAAGGGCTTCGATCTCTCAGAGAAGATAGGCCAGGCCAGAGCGGACGAGATTGGTGCCAAGTTCCTCATTTATTATGATGATGAAGACGATGCTGAAGGCGACGAGGAAGCCAGTTGTGAGAGGGTTCACAAAGGCAGAGTCCCCGAGGGGGAGAGGGCAAAGTCCCCGATGATAGACTAGGTCTTCTTTTGATCTTTGTAAAGGGATCCTCGTGGGAGTGTTGTAGATGTACCTTTGTACTATTGTTTATATGTAAAGAAACCTTTCATTTTATTTTTGCATAACTTTTCATCTTGCCTTTGTCTTTGATTTTTGATGTTTGTCGATGATCAGTCCGATGCGTTGGACTCAGAATATAAAACCTTTAGGATTTTTAGATTGGCCCTTAGGCTCTTTAGGTTGTCCCTTAGGATCTTACATGTCGGCCCTTAGGCTCTTTTTAGATTGGGTCAATTTGACCTATAATATGGCTATAATTTTCCCTCATTCTGGCTAAAGACTTTTAAATTTTTGTCATGCCTTGGAATGTTTTGTGTTCGTCTGACTCTTCGACGGCTCAAACAGGAACCTCGATTATAAGTCGATATGTGACGATAATTGAGTACCTCGTGAGGTTCTTTCGGAGGCTGATTTTTTGAAGCCTGTATGATTAAGGCTGATGTTTTCGAAGCCTATATGCTGAAGGCTGATTTTTTCAAAGCATGTATGTTGAAGGCTAATTTTTTCGAAACCTATTCATTGTTCGGAGCTGATATTATCGAAGCTCCTTTGCTTATGCCGAGGGTAGCCTGGTTAATCGAAAGTGTTTGAAGGCCGTTGGTTTTTATTGTGGAAGTCGGACGTCTCCGATCCTCGTTAATTCGGCCGTAGCCTTTTAGTATGACCGTAGCTTTAGTCCCCGGGTGAGATGACCTCGACCTCTATATCGAGGGTATGCCTTTTTAGGGGTCTTACAAGTTTGATTATATACAACCTTGGCCTTAATATCGGGGTTATGCCTTTTTAAGGTCTTATAAATTTGAGTATGCCTCGTTGAGGTCTTATAGACTCGATGTTGCCTCATTGAGGTCTTATAGACTCGATGTTGCCTCATTGAGGTCTTACAAGTTTGAGTTTTGATGATAAGCTGACTGTTGATGACAGTCCTCGAGTGTTCGGGCGTGTTTGGCCTTCCAGCCGCTGGATGAGAAAATAGTAGATTTCTTCGGGGCACAAAGTGTTTTGATAAATAAAAATGCTTCTTCGATTACTTGATACATGTGTACATGTTTTCTCCCTCGGGGGCTTGATTGTTCTATATGGGCATGATTCATTTGACCGTTTGGCCCAATAAAACATTCTCCTATCGAGGCATTTTTAGGTGTATTTTGATTTCTTCGAAAGAGTAACCTCTGAGGGTGATGCCTTCCAATATTCGAGGTTGATTTAAAAGAAGACTTGAATACTTTTTGAGTTTTCCTCAGGTAGCATATTGGTGTTGCCTCGTTAAAAACCTCTCCAGTAAAACCCATTTGGGATAAAATCCGATCTAAGGAAAAAGAGTGAAACACATGCTTTAAACCCAAGGTCTTCGAGCTGGAGGGTGATTCGATTCCTCTCAATCGAACACCTACAAAGAGTTAGTATAAAATATAGATGAAAAAAGGAGAAGATTATACCTCAGTAATAATAACGCTTTGAGCATCGACATGTTCCAATTGCTTAGTAATTGCTCATCTTCCACGGTGCTAAGTTCGTACGACCTTTTGCCTATTACTCCGAGGACGCGGTACGGTTCTTCCCAACTAGGACTTAGCTTGCCTTTATTCGAGTTTTGAGTGTTTAGGGTGACCTTTCTTGGAACTAGGTTCCCGACTCTGAAGTAGCAGAGTTTTGTTCTTCTGTGATAGTACTTTTAGATCTTTCTCCTTCGAGCGGCCATTCAAACTAGTGCAGCCTCGCGCTTTCCATATATTACCTCGAGGGTAGTGTTCATGGCATCAAACAGGGGAATCAAGATCAACAAGATCAAAATCGAGGCCACCAAGGGCTCAAACAGCCATGGGGCTCAAAAATTTATCCGAACCGACTACGGAGATACATTCTTCGGGTTTGAGCTTCTTGTTATGCCTTCTAAACCTGCAAATGAGTCAAATGGTCCTCTGCGTGCAGGGACTTAACTAGAATGTTATCAAAATGTGAACTTCCATAAGCTTATGATCAAATTCAAATGATCTTTTTACTTCAGGAACAATCGAATTCAAATGAACCCGGAGTAAGCATCGAGAAAGGTAAGGATCTTGTTAGCCGGCCATGGCATCGATCAAGAGATCGATGTCGAGCAACGGGAATGAGTTTTGAGAAATTTCATTACCTTATCTTTGGCGAATGCAAGCTTTACCTTGGACTGAAGCTTATTCAAGCTCTTTGACCGTTGACTCCGACATCCTTGATCAACTGTTCCTCGATCGCCTGTCCCCTGGATTCAATTGAGGGTGTAGACTGTGATTGTTATTTGGCTACCTGGTTTGTTTTGGAATTCTCCGAGGTGGAAGGTGTCGATGTTGGTGCCGTGTCATGCACTGTGAACATCTCCTTTTCCACATGCTGCGCTTTATATACTATTTTCATGCCGTCCTTTGTTGGGAACTTCATCATTTGATGAAGAGTCGATGGCACTGCCCTCATGCTATGTATCCACAGCTTTCTGAGTAATGCATTGTACCTCATGTCACCTTCGATAACATGAAACTTGGTATCTTGAATTGTACCAGCCACATTGACTGGGAGGATGATTTCCCCCCTAGTTGTCTCACTCGCCATGTTGAATCCATTGAGGACTCGAGAGGCGGGTATGATCTGATCGAGCAGCTCGAGTTGTTCCATCACTCTCAACCTGATTATGTTGGTCGAACTACCTGGATCCACGAGCACGCGTTTAATTTGAACTTTATTCAAAAGAAAAGAAAGTACCAGTGCATCATTATGAGGCTGAGACAAGGCCTCGATGTCTTCTTTACTGAATGTGATAGCATCCTTGGGAACGTAACTTCGAGTCCGCTTTTCCTTTGTGATGGGTAATTTCGTTTGTTTGAATACAGGTCCCTGTGGGATGTCGACTCCTCTAATGATCATATGAATGATATGCTGCGGCTCCTCCCATTCATCCTTCCTGTTCGCATCCCTCTCTCGAAAATGATTCTTAGCTCGACGGCTAAGGAACTCTCGAAGTGCCCTTCGCTGATCAATCGGGATACCTCCTCCCAAAGCTGTCTAAAATCTTCGGTCCTATGGCCGTGAGTGCCATGGTATTTGTACATTAAGTTGGGGTTCCTTTGGGAAAGATCTGACTGTATTGGCTTTGGCCACCTGGTATCTATGATCTTACCTGTTGCTGATACGACGTCTGATGCATTGATGTTGAAGTTATACTCTGACAATCGGGGTGCCTCCATTGGTACCGTGTGACTATCGAACCTAGTTTTTCTCATGAGTCCCCAAGAACTCTGACCTCGATTTACCCTTCGATCGATTCGAGGTATATCACGCCTTGGGGAGTTTCTTCGGTCTTCGACATATGGATTGTATCTTTCCTTGTTTGGTTTCGACTCCCTTTTAGCATTCCTTGACTCTTTTTCAAAGAGCCTGCTTGGGTATACTGAGCTCGGGGGGGACTCCTAATTGGTCGTCCTCGACCCTGATCTTTGATTGATACCTATTATGCACATCCGCCCAAGTCACGGCGGGATACTCGATCAAATTTTTCTTAAGATGCTTCGAAGATATTGAGCTTCGTTCATTCAAGCCCTGAGTGAAGGCTTGCACCGCCCAGTCATCGGAGACTGGTGGTAATTCCATTTGTTCCATCTGAAAGCGGGACACGAACTCCCTTTGCATCTCGTTCTCTCTCTGTTTAATTTTGAAGACATCATACTTCATTGTAGCGACCTTAATGGCACCAGCATGTGCCTTCACAAAAGAGTTTGCCAACATGGCAAACGAGTCTATTGAGTTCAGAGGGAGGTTATGATACCACATCATGTCCCCGTTGGATAGTGTTTCTCCAAACTTCTTCAACAAGACGGACTCGATCTCGTTGTATTTTAAGTCATTCTGTTTTATACCACAAGTATAGGTGGTAATATGCTCATTAGGATCAGTGGTCCCGTTGTACTTTGGGATATCAGCATCCTGAACTTCTTTGTGATGGGCTTTAGAGCCTCACTCGATGGAAATGGTTTCTGCACGAACTTCTTTAAATCTACCCCCTTCAAAATCGGAGGTACGCCCGGGATTTAGTCGACCCTCGAGTTATAGTTTTCCACTTTTTTGTTGTTGGCCTCTATCTTCTTTTCTCATGATTTAATCCTTTTGGTGAGGTCCTTGAGCATTTTCATAATAGTGGAGTCCGTTGCTGACCCGTTGTTACTCGATATTTCTTGTGGTTTCTCAACTCGAGGAGCTGTTTTCAGTCCCGCTATGCTCGAGGTTTTTTTGTTGACTCTATAGCTGAGCAATGGCAACTTGTTATGCTTGCAACATTTCGAAAATGATTTGTAGGCTGACTTCATTTTGAGCATGTGTTATTTGTACGTCAGGTTGGACTTCTCTTTGCACGCTTCCCCCGACATCCGTACCTAAAGAGGTGCTTATAGCAATATGCGAGCCAACATCAACTGGGTTGGGAATAGGTGCTACTCTGGGGTTGAGCGGTGGCACACCTGCTGCTGAAGCTACTGCATTATTTTCCCTGTGAAAACCGAGGCCATTGTTGCTATGAACTGGTGCATTAGCTGAGTTTGACATATTTTAGACTGAAATAAAAAAATCTTGGACAAGAAGAAGTGTGAAGAATAACGTGTGTTATCAGAAAATTAGCACCAAAACAATCACTATATTTTCAGCCCCACGGTGGGCGCCAAACTGTTTACCTTGAAAATGGTTTCAACAATTATATTTGATTTGTGGTTCTAAAAATACGTGATTTATTCCAATACTAGTTAATAATTAAGAAGCAATGAATGTAAGAAAAAAAATGTGACAAGCAAACCAGAGTTATCCCAAGGCTGGGGCCTCGAGCATACTGAAAACGGGGCCTCAAGGTCGAATAATAGCAACAAATGAAAGACAATAAATGAAGAACAATAAACAAGGAGCAATAAAGCTGAGAGACAATATTGAGCACAAAAAAAAAAGCTAAGAATGTTCTATTGCAGTCAATATGTCCCTTTACAAAATGATAGGGATCCCCTTTATATAGGTGGAGAGGATCTCAACACCGTACACCCCTAATTATGACAAAGAAATACAATTGGTACAGCTGTATCACGACTCAGTACGGACTTGTACTATTTCTTGCAGACCTTATAAGTTCTAACCACGTGTCCTTGGGAATTTTTCCTCCTTTCCGTGACGGTCATCGATCTTTATGATGCCTCGAGGTCTGCCGTGACGGTTTCGACATACCCTCTCGAGGTATGCACTCCGAGGTCGAACTTCAGATTTCCCTTCGAGCCTTTCGAGATCGGACTTAGAATGCCATAGAGACCCTAAAATCGGGCTTCCCCGATTTTGGCTGTATACAGGGTTGTTACATTCTCTATTTCTTAAACAAACGTTCATCCTCTAACGGGTTTAGAATCATACCTGGAGTGCTGAATAAATGTGGATATCTGCTCCGCATGTCCTCCTCGGACTCCCAGGTCGCCTCCTCGAATAGTTGGCCCCTCCACTGGACCTTCACTGTGAAAATCCTCTTATACCTCAGCTAGTGATCCTGTCTATCAACAATAGCAATTGGCTCTTCCTCGTAGCCCAAGATTTCATCTAGTTGAATAGCACTGAAGTCTAACACGTGAGATAAGTTGGCGTGATACCTTCGGAGCATAGACACGTGAAAAACCGGATGAACTCCAGATATGCTGGGAGGTAAAGCAAGCTCGTAAGCAAACTCCCCAACACGCCTCAACAACTTAAATGGGCATATAAACCTAGGGCTCAACTTGTCCTTCTTCCCGAACCTCATAATACCCTTTATCGGCGAGACTTTTAAGAGCACCTTCTCGCCGACCATAAATGACACATCTCGCGCCTTCTGATCCGCGTAACTCTTCTGCCTTGACTGTGCCATGCAAAGTCGCTCCTAAATCAACTTTACCTTTTCCAAGGCATCCCAGCCAAATCTGTACCATATAATTTGGCCTCGCTAGGCTCAAACCACCCGATGGGAGAACGGCATCGTCGACTATATAAGGCCTCGAATGGAGCTATCTCGATGCTGGACTGGTAGTTGTTGTTGTAAGCAAACTCGGACAAGGGAAAGAACGGATCCCACTGCCCTCCAATGTCAACCACACATGCTCTGAGCATGTCCTCCAATATCTGAACTATCCGCTCTGACTGCCCGTTGGTCTGTGGATGGAGTGTTGTGCTGAGCTCCACAAGGGTTCCCAACTCACTCTGTACGGCTCTCCAGAATGCGAAGTGAACTGAGGATCTCTATCTGATATGATGGAAACAGGCATACCGTGAAACGAACTATATCCCGAATGTAAATCTGGGCCAACCTCTCTAATGTATAAGTAGTGGCTATTGGCATAAAGTGTGCTAACTTGGTCACCTGTCAACAATAACCCAAAACTGCGTCGAACTTCCGCAAATTCCGTGGCAACCCAACTACAAAGTCCATAGTGATGCGCTCCCATTTCCACTCAGGTATATTCATCTGCTGGAGTAGGCCTCTGGTGCTCATACTTAACCTGCTGACAATTTAGGCACCTAACCATACTCCACTATGTCTTTCTTCATCCACCGTCACCAATAATGCTGCCTCAGGTCATGATACATCTTCGTAGCACCTGGATGAATAGAATACCGTGAACTGTGTGCCTCCTCTAGGATCCTCTCCCTCAAGCAATCCATATTAGGAACACATAGGCGACCCTCGAGTCGCAGAACACCATCCTTGCTAATAGAAACTTCTTTGGCACCACCCTATAGTATCGTCTCTCGGAGAACTGCCAAATATGGATCATCAAACCGTCGAGCTTTGATCTGTCCCAATAGTGAAGACTAGGCAACAACATATGTGAGAACTCAACTGAGATCAGAAATATCTAACCTCACAAGTCTATTAGCCAAGGACTGAATGTACAAAGCTAGTGGCCTCTCCTCCGCTGATATAAATGTTAGACTACCCATACTCTCCACCTTCCTGCGCAAGGTATCCGTGACTAAATTCGCCTTTCTCGGATAATAAAGAATGATGATGTCATAATCCTTTAGTAACTCAAGCCATCTATGCTGTCTCAAATTGAGATCCCTTTTCTTGAACAAGTGCTGCAAACTGTGATGGTCGATATAAACCTCACAAGACACCCCATATAAGTAATGCCTCCAAATCTTAAGAGCATGCACAATCATGACCAACTCCAAATCGTGCACTGGGTAGTTCTTCTCATGAATCTTCAGATGACGTGAATCATATGCAATAAATCATCCCTCCTGCATCAATACACATCCCAAGACAACACGTGAAACATTGAAATAAACTGTATACTTCCCCGAACCGGAGGGCAACACTAGAACTAGTGTTGTGGTCAAAGTTGTCTTGAGCTTATGAAAGCTCGCCTCACGCTCATCAGACCATCAGAATGGAGCACCCTTCTGGGTCAATCTATTCAAAGGTGTTGCAATGGATGAAAAGCCTTCCACAAACCCGCGATAATAACCTGCCAATCCCAAGAAACTCCTGATCTCTGTCGCTGAAGTAGGACGAGGCCAACTCTGAACTGCCTCAATACTCTTGGATCCACCTTAATACCCTCTCCTGATACGACATGCCCCAAGAACGCCACTGAATCCAACCCAAACTCACACTTGGAGAACTTAGCATACAGTTTCTGCTCCCCCAAATTCTGGAGCACTACTCTCAAATGGTGGTCGTGCTCCCCAGGCTACGTGAGTAAATCAAGATGTCATCGATGAAGACGATAACAAAGAATTAATATAAGGCCTGAACACCCGGTTCATCAAATCCATAAATGCCGCTGGAGCATTAGTCAAGCCGAAGGACATCACCATAAACTCATAATAGCCATATCTAATATGGAAGGCAGTCTTCGGAACATCTGAGTCCCGAATCTTCAATTGATGGTGCCCTGATCTCAACTCGATCTTAGAGAACACCCTAGAAGCCTACAACTGGTCAAACAAATCATCGACACGAGGCAACATGTACTTGTTCTTGATGGTGACTTTGTTCAATTTGCGGTAATCAATGCACATCCGCATAGTCCATCCTTCTTCTTCACAAATAATACTGGTGCACCCCAAGGTGATACACTCGGTCTGACAAACCCCTTTGCTAGAAACTCCTCAAGATGTTCTTTCAACTTCTTCAATTTTTTCGGATCCATACGGTACGGTAGAATAGATACAGGTTGGGTGCCTGGAGCCAGGTCAATGCAAAAATCAATATCACGATCTGGCGGCATGCATGGAAGGTAAGAAGGAAACACATCGATGAACTCCTGGACCGCTGGCATTGAATCAATTGTCGCAGACTCTGCAGTAGTGTCCCGAACATAGGCTAGATAAGCCAAACAGGCCATCTCGACCATATGTCGAGCCTTCAAAAAAGAGATAACCCGACTGGATGTACTGAAAGATGAACCCTTCCACTCCAACCTCGGCAACTCTGCCATTGCTAAGGTAACAGTCTTGGCATGTCAACCAAGGATGGCATGATATGGAGATAACCAGTCCATGCCCAGGATGACCTCAAAGTCGGTCATATCAAGTAACAGAAGGTCCTCTCTCGTCTCGTAACCACAGAATGTGACCACAAAGGACCGATAGATCCGATTCACAACCACTGAATCGCCCATAGGATTGGACACATAATCAGGAGTACCCAAGGACTCACGAGGAATATCCAGGAAATGAGCAAACAATCTATGTTCAAAGTTAGAAAAGAGACTTACCTCGTCTCAAAGCTTACTTCTCACTTCAAGAATGTGCTCAAACCTCCAAACTTGATGCCAAACGACTCGAAACTAGTCAAACATTACATATACTAATCAATCTATGCTCAAAAGTTCATAATTTCACCATTTAAGTGATTACCCAACCTAATTTGCAAGATTCCTAAAATTGATCCCGAGCCCACATGCTCGGATTCCGAAAATTTTCAAAGAAAGTTGTCACCCATAAACTTAGGAACATAAGTATATGATTTTTACTAAGTTCCATAACCATTTTCGTGGCAATACTCCATTTTAATCAAAACCCTAGGTTTTCCTCTAAACCCATGATTTCCATTAATTTACATGTTAAAATCTACCCATAAACTATGTATTAAACTCACATTAGGTAGAATTTACTTACCTCACAAAGCTATGTCGAAATATCCTTCTCAAGAGCTCTCAAATCGCCCTAAGTTGAAATAAATTACACCATAAATGCCCAAGTCCAATTTTTTAAAATACCTCATTGCCTTCAGCTTTTCCGCACCTGCAGGGAAATGGCCGCACTTGCGGTCACGCACCTGCGGAAAATCCATCACAGTTGCACATCCTCCCCTAATGGCCAAGCCCCGCATCTACTGACCCAAGCAATCGCGCTTGCGCAAGAGCTCGCACCTACGACCACTATCCTCATACCTGCGTGGCCCAAGTGCGCTAAGACTACCGCACCATCGGTGCCTGGGCTGGCCTTCCGCTTTTGCTCCTGCGGCTGGTGACTCGCACCTGCAAGCTCGCACCTGCGGCTGACCAACCGCAAGTGCGGTCGCACCAGAATTGGTGCACCAACAACTCTTTTGAGCTTCAAACTCGACTCGCACGATGTTCGAATGGTATCTGGGGCCCCCGAGGCCCCGTCTAAACATACCAACAAGTTTGGAATCATAAGACGGACTGGCCCACACTCTCGGAACGCTCAAAACAACATTAGAACTAAGAATCGCAACCCAAAACCAATGAATAAAAACTTATGAGTTTGAAGTTCTTCATTTCACTTCCAATGCGCCGAAGTATACTTAAACTACTCGAAATGACACCAAAATTTGTGTGCAAGTCTTAAATGGAATTACGAAACTATTCCCGGTCTCGAAATTCTGTTTGGACGTCGATATCACCAAAACACGTTTCAACCCAAATTTAAAGAACTTCTAAAACCTTTAAGAACCAACTTTCACTATTATGCGCCGAAGCGCTCCCGGGTCATCCGAAACCCGCTCCGAGCATACCCCCAAGTTCAGAATTATCATACCAACCAATTGGAACTGTCAAATCTTGATTCCGAGGTCGATTACTCAAAATGTTGGCTGAAGTCAAACTTGCCCTTTTGGCCAACCTTAAGGAACGAAGTGTTCCGATTTCACTCCAAATCTATGAACAAGCCATCCCCGCAAGTCATAAGTCAGTCAAAGCAAGTACAGGGAGTGTTATTTATGGGTACGGGATTCTAGAAAGCAAAATGACCGGTCGGGTAGTTACAAGAGGGGCACTTGTTGATACCCAATTTTTCCCTCATATTTTCCAAAATACATATATACTTTCAAAATAGTATTTTTGCATCATTATTTAGTTTACAAACATATACAAGCATTTTCTATAATTTTTCATTATTTTTAGAGCTTTAAAATAATTTCTTGCATTTAAGTTATATAAATATTTAGCAATTATCCATTTAAATTATTTTGTGACGACTTAGTTACCTAAAATTATTATTTTACACCTATAATATATGTCTTAAATATTTTATTTTATTTCATATAATTACATTAGCATTTTTAAAGCTATTTATCTAACTTTGCAATAATGACCTATATTCATACATAAAGGCTCTTCATTTTATATTATCTATGTCAAAATAGAATATTTGTATTTTTATAATAAAAAGTTATTATTTTAAGTATTTTGATGTATAAATAATATTTTATTTTATTTATTAAGTATTTTTATAAATCATTTTTGATAAATTATGGGGTATTTAAATATAACCCAATGTTTACCTATTTTCGGACCCAAATTAACCCAGCAGCCTAGCCCATTTACCCAAAGCCCAAAACTAAACTACCCTTTAAAATATCCAGCCGACAACCCAATTAAACTACCCGCCCAACCCCATTCTTTCATCTTGGTCGTTGATCTCACATGATCAACGACCCCTAATAAACCAACCCATTTTAATTACTTCCCTTACCTAAACCCTATCCCATTTCCCCTGCCTAGTCGCCTCATTATCCTCTATCTCTCCACCCGCCTCTGGTAAACCCTAGTTGCCACATCCCCAATCTTCTCTGATTCCAACCCAAACATGGAATCAATCCATGATTTACTTACCTATTTTGTGATACTCGGATATTATACACGTGTCTATGGTGTTACTTAGTTCTTGTCCTATTTTTGGCAAGAACTAATTCTCAAGAACGAGACAAATTTACCTTGATGTTTTGAAGATCTGGACGGTCTTTCGTCTATATAGACGCTACTATGAATGAATCTTGTATTATTGGTTCGATTCAAGGCCATTGGACCCAACTAGGGTTTGGGATTTTCCCTTTTTCCTTACTGATTTTCAATTGCATGTGATATTCTTTTATTTCTTGTGTTTGATTGATGGATTTTCCTTGTTTGTTCGTTTAAATGTGCTACTATATAAACCCTTTCCCTAAATACTCTTGAACAAACTTTTGAATCTCCTAATCATCGCTATTTTCTCACTTCTCTCCTCTTTCACTCACGCACTCATTGTTACACTCAAATACTCTCTAAAAACATTGAATTCTGGGCCGGTTGAAAGCCAAGGCCATTACGACCTCCTCCGATGCAAGCACTGTTCGGAGCCCATTCTCGAGGCTCTTGTGAACTCTGAAGCATTGGAGACCTGGGCTTTTTGCTATTACGCTCTTAATTACTCTTTTGATCTTGCTACTGGTTAGTGTTTTTAAACCCTTGCAATGTTAGATTTCTTTCTTTCTTTCTACATGCCTATATGTGTTTGAATTTCATGAGCATGATTTATTTATGATAATGCTTAATACCCTTTTGTCATTCTATGATAATTGAACGCATGAGATAGTTTACTACCATGACCTTAGCTTGTGTATTCTTCACTACGGTTTCCATTTTATGTTTATTGTTAGTTTTTTTGGAATGATTTATGTATCTCTAGCATCTGAATATGTTCAGTTTTGAGCTTCAATGCAAGCCAATTTGATATGAATCTGACTACTGTGACCATATGTTGTTAAACTTCTGCATATTTTGTTTTGGATACTACCACAAATCTATAGAAACCACTTCCACTTTGAATGAATCCTTCGGTGCTAAGTCCTGTGTTTGCCTAACTTCTCTTTGTGTACTAGTCCCAACTATATGGAATGCTGTTTAAAATTTTTCTCTAAAACATGTTCCTTTGCTATTATGTCAATCAACATGACCCCCATACCCATTGGTGATTCAGTGAGATTTTAAAGGTTACTTCAACTTGTTTTCTATGCCCTATTTGAACCATTATGTTTGTTATGGAATAACTTAGACCTTCTTAGTTAATTAGTTTGTTGTGTCAGTTCCATAATATCTATATGTTCTATTTGGTATGAGCTTGCTATCTATGATCCTGTTTCTATGCTACTGTGTTTCCCCAGTTTCCCTTTAGTTCATTTGATACCCTACCCCTTAAGTGATTGTCACAATATGTGTCCCCCCATCATGTCTAGATACTAATGGAACTAGGATGTGTACTTAACTTAATTTGGACCTTTAGGTCTCAAATAGTTTAACTTCATGCATCTGTACATGATAATCTATGTACGCCTATAAATATGTTTCTTCTCCTAATTCCTTCATTATGAGGTTGTCTATGTGGTACTTTGCTATGTATATCCTGCTGAACCTACTGGCCTGCTTGACTAGTTGCTTTGTATGCTCAACTTGGTGTATTACTTAATTTCTGTCCCTTTATCACTACATATTCTCCTTGTTATTCATGTTATTCTGAATCCTCATTCTTAGCCGGCTGAAAGCCAAGGCTATCTAGTTCTATTGTTGCCCTCCCTAGTGTGCACTGCTCGGGGTCTAATTGAGGCCCTTGTGAACTCTAACACACTAGGGCTTGGTCCTAGTCACTCCCTCAACCTCCAAAACTGACCCTACTATTCTACTTTCCTGTTATGTACTGTGTATCTAAGTTTGGTTGTTCAACACTTGGTGCTGTGATTAAATAAAATGGTTTGGACTCTTCTATGGACCTTTGGGTCGTGTATGGAACGTGGCTTTTTTGAAGGCCTGGGTACGCTGTGTAAGAGATATTGAAGGCCCATCAATGTTGGGTATTTATTTTATTTTATTTGGGCATATTGTGGGCATGTTCACTGTTATGTAATATTGTTACTTTACTCATTATTCGGCATGTAATAATCTTTGTATAAAATATTGGGGTTGTTAATAAAAGGGGAATGTAGTAGATTTGAATATTTACCTGCGATGGGTAGATATCATGCCTATAGGACTTAATAATGTGTTTGCTATATGTGTCGTTCACCCTCCATGTGTCACTATAGAAATCATGCCATTAGGAGAAACACACACTCACACTACTTGTCTACTAGCAACGCATGAGCTAAAATACTTCAATTATCCTTGTTGCTACGTGTTATTAGAAAACTTGCCCATAGGAAATAAATATCGTTGAACTTTCCTTCAATTTGCACTGCTGCAGCATACCCACTAGAGCTCATACCTATAGGATTTTAATCATTTGTTAATGTACCGCATTGTTCACCTAGAGAACATTCCTATAAGGTTAAAGTATAATAATAAAATCGGTTCCAGGTGCTAATTGTTAGAGATCCTATCTATAGGATACCAAAATTCGCCTTAATAACTGTTAGTGATGCCCCTCTCAACATTGTTTATTGCTCACTTAGTCCACTATCAGAAGCATGAGTAATTTTGGGTTTCTATCGGTAGATTCCATTTTCTTTACTACATACATCACTTAGACGCAACATCTACTGGACTAATAACTACAAATATGCCATTTCAATAATTAGTACGCAACAATTGTACAATCTCGTCTATGAGCAACACTTGGACTCTGAAACTGCTTGCATGCCTTGATGCCTTATCACATAAAAATCATGTCTATAGGCATTTAAGTTCCTTAATTCTAAACTGCCTAACATGAAAACCAGTTTCGCGTGCATTTGTTGCTTAAGTGTGGAGGCAAACATGAGCCTTAACTGCCTATATGTGAAGTCCAATTTTTTTCATTGTATGTAGCCTATTTTTAATGTTTCTGAGCAGCCTAAGTGAGGTCTAGAGCCACCCAAAATAGAGGTCCAATACCTCCTAGACTATAGGTATAGGACGGGTAGTGCATGCATAGGGTACGACTTATAATGGAATTAGAACGCTTTTAGGTAACAACTTTTAACATAGTAATCAGGTAGCAGGAGATGATAGTATGTGCCCGCTGAATAATATGAGTAACATCCCATCTGGAGGGAGTTACGAAATATTATTTATGTTGCACGAGATGATCCTTTAGGATAAAAAAGTTAGGACCTCCCCCCATCTTATTTCTCTTCTATTTGTACCAAGTAGTTGTACTCATCCATTCGAAATCTTTTTATAATAAAATTCTCAAACTTTGTGCTCTCTCTCTCTCTCTCTCTCTCTCTCTCTTTGTTTATCTGATTAATTCATATAATTTAAGTTCGGTCAGGACCCACCGTTGTGGACTTCGAAGAGTGCCTAACACCTTCTCTTCGTGGTAACTTGAGCCTTTACCGGATCTTTGGTGATGTAGACTAGTTAAATCGGAGTCACTTGCAAAATAGGTGCCCTAACTCTCCTTAAAAATTGTTAGGTGGCGACTCTCCTCTTTTAATACTTCCTTAAAAGAGTTGTCACATGTCGAAACCCAATTTCGCGAGAAAAAAAGGCGCGACCAAAGCATTAAAGTTTTCATTGGGCCTTGTAATTATGAAAACGGTTACAAGCCAACAAAGTAATTAAACCCAAAAACCTAATTCCTAAACTTATTATGCTGTGATCCTATTAAAATTAAATTATTTCCAGCATATTCACTAGCAAAACACAAGTTATTCTAGCGATTATGAATAGCAAACTAAAATGTATTGCATATGTTTCCTTTCGTATGATTTAGATTTATTTTTTTAAATATTTAATCTTCTATAGACTTTATTCTTGTACCAACTTGGTTAATATCTTTTTGCTCGTGTGATTTATATTTTATTTGTCTTTGTTTAGTTTCTTTTACACTGCTATAGAATAGTTGATGGATCTATACTTTAGCCGTCTTTTATGTTATCTTAATTCATCAACCTTTAAACAGTTATAATGTCTAGAGAGTTTTATGAAATCCTATAAGGGTCTGCTTGGAAAGCCACCAGATAATTAGAATTGATGTAATTACTAGGGTAGTAATTACACATCCTAGTAATTACACAATAATGTAATTATGATGACCTGTTTGTTTGTCATAGTGCGATTACAATGTAATTACAAGTTTACTGTTTGGTTGCACAAGTGTAATTACACAGTTATATTAAATTTTAAATGAAGCAATTATCAAAACTTAAAGGTTAATATGATAAATATATGCTTATAAGATTTTATAAGTATAAATGATATTATATTTGGTACTTAAGATGTATAATCATATATTTATAACTAATATTGTAAAAATAATTTTTATATATATTTCAAATTAATAATATTGAATTTAGATACTTACAAAACCTAAAAATATACATTTGTTTAAGAACATCATGGAACTCATGTTTGATAAAATAAATTAATATTTATAAATATAATATGATAACATTATTCAAGTGTTTGACAAGTAAATTCTATGCAATGTGAACAACATGCATTGTGAGCCAATACTACTAAAGCAAATAAATTGGAACCATAAATATAGCACAATTTCAAAATTCAAAAAAATAAAATAAAAATAGTCTAACATATGTCAAGACATAATAATAGAAAGTTCCACTACAACTAAACATTAAGAAACATAATAAGTTTATAACCACATTCGACAACGAAATTCCGCTTTAATTGCATGACTCATTATTTCTAATATTAGGATGTGTATTTTAAAAAAATAGAATAATAAAATAAATAAAATATAAAATATAAGCAATTATATGGAATCATAAGAAGTAAATGTAGAGAAATAAAATCTAAATAATGTACAAAAAATAATATATTTTAAAATTTCAAAATAAATTAAAGGTATAAATAAATTTAAAAAATTAAAATAATAGAAATAAAAAGTTATAAAGAAAATAACTAAAATAAAAATAAAAAGGAAAGAAACTAAAAAGCAACCTTGTAAACACAATGTAATTACCGTTAATTCTCCCTCCC